>CM064504.1:27036484-27096484 GCA_032716605.1 Paralithodes platypus | reverse complement strand
CTCTCTCTCTCTCTCTCTCTCTGGGGAAATCGTCAATTAACCATTAGAAATTGTGAAGAGGTCCCTGAAGGCTGGAATCTGACCAATGTGACCCAATCTTTAAAAAAGTTTTACCCTTATTAGCCAGACATTCATTCATTATAGTTTAGCGGTTAGAAGGAATGCCATTAGACAAGAGAACTGGCTTCCTGGAAATACACAACAACATACACAACATACACAACATACACAACTTACACAACTTACACAACATACACAACATACACAACTTACACAACATACACAACTTACACAACATACACAACTTACACAACATACACAACATACACAACTTACACAACATACACAACTTACAAAACATACACAACTTACACAACATACACAACTTACACAACATACACAACTTACACAACATACACAACATACACAACTTACACAACTTACACAACATACACAACTTACACAACATACACAACATACACAACTTACACAACATACACAACTTACACAACTTACACAACATACACAACTTACACAACTTACACAACATACACAACTTACACAACATACACAACTTACACAACATACACAACATACACAACTTACACAACATACATAACTTACACAACTTACACAACATACACAACTTACACAACATACACAACATACACAACTTACACAACATACACAACTTACACAACATACACAACTTACACAACATACACAACATACACAACTTACACAACATACACAACATACACAACTTACACAACATACACAACATACACAACTTACACAACATACACAACTTACACAACATACACAACTTACACAACATACACAACATACACAACTTACACAACTTACACAACATACACAACTTACACAACATACACAACATACACAACTTACACAACATACACAACTTACACAACATACACAACTTACACAACATACACAACTTACACAACTTACACAACATACACAACTTACACAACATACACAACTTACACAACATACACAACATACACAACTTACACAACATACACAACATACACAACACAACATACACAACATACACAACTTACACAACATACACAACATACACAACATACACAACACAACATACACAACATACACAACACACACAACACAACATGCACACATACACAACATATACAACATGCACACATACACAACATATACAACATGCACACATACACAACATATACAACATGCACACATACACAACATATACAACATATACAACATACACACATACACAACATACACAACATATACAACACAACATACACAACATACACAACTTACACAACATACACAACACAACATACACAACATACACAACATACACAACACAACATACACAACACAACATACACAACACAACATACACAACATACGCAACACAACATACACAACATACACAACACAACATACACAACATACACAACTTACACAACATACACAACACAACACAACATACACAACACAACATACACAACACAACATACACAACTTACACAACACAACATACACAACATACACAACATACACAACACAACATACACAACATACACAACACAACATACACACCACAACATACACAACATACACAACTTACACAACACAACATACACAACATACACAACACAACATACACAACATACACAACACAACATACACAACATACACAACATACACAACACAACATACACAACACAACATACACAACACAACATACACAACACAACATACACAACATACACAACACAACATACACAACATACACAACACAACATACACAACACAACATACACAACATACACAACACAACATACACAACACAACATACACAACACAACATACACAACATACACAACATACACAACACAACATACACAACATACACAACACAACATACACAACTTGATTATGATGGACTCTTAAGGGGGTCACCGGCTTTTTTTAATCTTTCTCTCCTTTTCTCTCTTTCCCTGGCTTGTATCCATTCGGCACCATTCTGCCAACTGTTTTAAGACGTTTATCCCTATCCAGGTTTCTTCCTGGCGAGCGATATCAAGCCAGCATTGTATGGAGAAATCCGGCTTCGCCGGAGACATTTTTCTATCGAAATATGTACAAATTTAGCTTGCTGTCAAAGAATATATATATATATATATATATATATATATATATATATATATATATATATATATACTGTATATATAATTATATATACAGTATATACTGGCTCGCTACCGCTCGCCTGGAAAATATTGACACCTGGATGGGGGTAAACGTCTTAAAACAGTAGGCTGAATGGGGCTTAATGGATACAAGCCAAAGAGAGAGGGAGAGAAAGAGAATAAAAAGTGAGGTGGGCTCCCTTAACATGGATTCAGGCAACAATGATCATGCCTCACTAAATTACCTTACTGGAGTTTGTTTATTAAATTTTAGGAGAGGATGCCAAAAGTAAAGCCACACACATGCTTTACTTAGAATTTCAAAAGGCCATAGATAAATTGCATCATTGTATGCTAATATGTCAAATGTATGTACACTGGGCATCAGTCAGATAGAATATTGGCTATTTATATTTATTAAACGACGAGATGTGGTCAATGGTGTTTCTTTGTAATGGACTCCTATCACATCTGGAGTTCCACAGGGATCTGTCCTTTGCCCACTGCTGTTTATCATATATGTCAAAGGCACCATTATTGACCTCCTGAGTGAGAAATTCAGCTTGGAGTAAATGTGAGCAGGAATTGAACAACTAAGTGGAGATCAAATTTAATTGGTTGAACGGTCTGAGACCTGGCATGGTCTGCTATAATTGGAAAAGTAAAAAGTGAATAAGTGTTTCAAATAGGTCAAGTCAATTCCAATTTCAACTACTCACTATTGGGAAAGAATCGAGAAGAAACTTACCTTGAAAATAATATTGAGTGTCCTGATTAGTAGTGAGTTAAAACAAATATAAGCAGTGATTAGTAGTGAGTTAAAACAAATATAAGCAGTGATTAGTAGTGAGTTAAAACAAATATAAGCAGTGATTAGTAGTGAGTTAAAACAAATATAAGCAGTGATTAGTAGTGAGTTAAAACAAATATAAGCAGTGATTAGTAGTGAGTTAAAACAAATATAAGCAGTGATTAGTAGTGAGTTAAAACAAATATAAGCAGTGATTAGTAGTGAGTTACAACAAATATAAGCAGTGATTAGTAGTGAGTTAAAACAAATAAGCAGTGATTAGTAGTGAGTTAAAACAAATATAAGCAGTGATTAGTAGTGAGTTAAAACAAATAAAGCAGTGATTAGTAGTGAGTTAAAACAAATATAAGCAGTGATTAGTAGTGAGTTAAAACAAATATAAGCAGTGATTAGTAGTGAGTTAAAACAAATATAAGCAGTGATTAGTAGTGAGTTAAAACAAATATAAGCAGTGATTAGTAGTGAGTTAAAACAAATATAAGCAGTGATTAGTAGTGAGTTAAAACAAATAAAAGCAGTGATTAGTAGTGAGTTAAAACTAATATAAGCAGTGATTAGTAGTGAGTTAAAACAAATATAAGCAGTGATTAGTAGTGAGTTAAAACAAATATAAGCAGTGATTCGAAGATGAGTAGAAAGGTCCGAGAAAAATCGACTATATCAGGAGGTAATTTAAATATCAGAATACGGAAATATTCCGTACTCTTTATAATGCTCTAACTCGGCCCCACCTCGAGTATACTGTTCAATTCTGGCCTCCAGCACTTACGAAGAAAATATAATTACTAAAAGAAGTCCTAGCAATGGCTACAAAACTTATTATATCGATTAATAGAATGAGCTATTATGACCTATTGAGAACTTTTGGTCTTTATTCGTTGGAGACACGTACAGTACGAAGCCAACTCATTGATGTCTTTATTATACTAAATGGGTGCGACTGCGTGGATTTTAACAACCAATTTACGCTCAACAGGAATACAACATTAAACCATGGCTGATAGTTGGAGCTGAAGAGATTTAACACTAGTATAGGTGGAAAGTTCTTCATACATATGGTCTGCCCTACCTGGAACCAACTAAAAATGTGTAAATATATATTTTGTGAGGAATTAAGAAACGAAGTAGATAATATTCTGTACACTTACTTTGCAAGGAGGGCATTACACTGAACACTATCTTGTTTTTACTCCAGAGTATCGCCCTGATATAGGCTGCAAGATATTTAAGATACTAACTATTCTCTCTCTCTCTCTCTCTCTCTCTCTCTCTCTCTCTCTCTCTCTCTCTCTCTCTCTCATTAAGAAATGTTTCAACCACTGATCTGGGATACTTTACTGTATCTATCTGGTGATCCTTTTCTAACTTTTCACCAATTACTGCGTTCTCTCTTTTTCTATCATAATATTGTTTTTATTTTATCTTTCTCTCTCCCTCTTCCCCCTACCCTCTCTCTCTCTCTCTCTCTCTCTCTCTCTCTCTCTGCCTTAGATTAAGGGGGTGTCAGGAAGCGGTCTAGAGCACTTCATCTTTCTGGCTTCTTTCTCTTGTCCTCACTCTTTCACTCTTATGCTACCTTACACTTTAAGTAACACACACACACTCTCTATCTCTCTCTCTCTCTCTCTCTCTCTCTCTCTCTCTCTCTCTCTCTCTCTCTCCTCTCTCTCTCTCTCTCTCTCTCTCTCTCTCTCTCTCTCTCTCTCTCTCTCTTTGGCCGGGACATTTTCTATCGAAAAATGTACAAATTTATCTTGAAAGAGCGTCTTCCGCGAGTGTTTTTTAAGCTTGATTGAGGTTTAGGGAGGAAACTAATAAAATAATAAAATATATAAATGATCAAATAAATACGCCCATCTCCCCTTAAGCGTTCACTGTAAACACACTACAAGATGGTTAGATAATTGGCATAACAAGAGGTTGATATTCCCTATATTCAATTAAGAGATTAATGTTGTATTATTCAGAGAACGAAGACTAAGGTTAAATACTTGTTGAATTAGAAGGTCAAGTACTTGTTACTAGGCGAAAAGACTTACTAGTAACATAGGAGAGTGTATATGCTCAAGATGGCATGGGCTGGTTGCAGCCAAAAGTGCTTCACATGTCTCACCGCCTAGACTGGAACGGGACCTCACGGGCTTTACTGCAATGTGTAACGGTCGAATGTACAGGCTCTCAGCCTATGCCCGAGAAGGAGTACTTGGAATATAAAAAAACAAAAAAAGTATATATATACTGTATATACACAGTATATATATATATATAATTCGAAAGAGAGAGAAACAGAGAGAGAGAGAGAGAGAGAGAGAGAGAGAGAGAGAGAGAGATAAATAGACTGAACTAACTATATATTCGCTCTCCCGTTAGTTTCTTATGACCCATTGTCCCTGGAGCTGTGGCCTTAGTAGTTGTTATTCTTCCTGGGTGCTATTTATATATAATCTCTCTCTCTCTCTCTCTCTCTCTCTCTCTCTCTCTCTCTCTCTCTCTCTCTCTCTTTTACACACCCACACACACACATGCGCACGCAGATCCGCACTTCTTGCTCATAAATGTACTGCTCCCATTCAGCCCTTTATTGGCCTAGTTCCAGCCCCCTTTTAGTCTTTAAATTATCTCACCGCTCTCTCTCTCTCTCTCTCTCTCTCTCTCTCTATTTTAATTTCCTAGCTAGACCTCCATCAAGCTTGAAAAAACACCCCTAGGCCCACATTCGAGATAAATTTGTAAATTTTTCGGTAGAAAAATGTCTCAGCCGCAGGCCGGTTCCTCTTAAGATTACAGGCTCGCTATCGCTCGCCAGGAAAAAAATCGACACCTAAATGCCACGAAAAGTCTGAATATTGACAAAGAAATGGTGTAAAGGTATCAAAATCGCCGAACTAATTGAACGAACGTCATACAATCTCAAAACGAATAGGGCTAAACGTGAGGGAGAAGGGGGTCCAGAAAAAGCGACTACCTCCCCACTCATCCTCTTAACTGTCTGCCTGCCTATACCTGCCTGTCTGCTAGCTAGTTACCTGCCTGTCTGCCTTCCTATACCTGCCTGTCTGCTAGCTAGTTACCTGCCTGTCTGCCTTCCTATACCTGCCTGTCTGCTAGCTACAATAGTTACCTGCCTGTCTGCTAGCTAGTTACCTTCCTGTCTGCCTTCCTATACCTGCCTGTCTGCTAGCTAGTTACCTGCCTGTCTGCCTTCCTATACCTGCCTGTCTGCTAGCTAGTTACCTGCCTGTCTGCCTTCCTATACCTGCCTGTCTGCTAGCTACAATAGTTACCTGCCAGATGCTATTACCTGTCGCCCTGTTGTTGTTGTTGCTGTTCCTCAGGCTGTCTGGCCGAGCAGCCCCAAGGTCCCGAGCAAGGCCAAGGCCATAACCGAGCGCCCTCACAGAACCCTCCCAGCTTACCACTAATAATGCCCAGGTGACCGAAGCCACTCAAAGGCGGGGAGCTGAGGAGGGCGCGGAAACGCCCGGGAAACAAAAGCCCCACCCAAGGCCCTGTGCCCCTCAGCAATTATAAAAGGAAAGTTGAGGGGCAAAGGAAAAATGTGACGCTTTGGCTCCCAATCTGCCAGGGTTGGCAGTAGGGAGGTCAATCCACGGAAAAGACGCCGTCACTTGAGATCTAGAAAATATATAAGTAAAAGGAACAGTCAGAGTAAGCTATGGGTATGGCAGAGAACGCTCAACTCTCATTCTGATAGACCAGCCCATCACCAATCCTGTCGCCCGTCGCCCTGTTAACCCCTTCAGCACCGTGACGTCTGTTTACCTTTGATTCTGGCTAAAGTTAGACGATTTTATGCAGTTTACGAAAGACCTACTGTATGTCATTTAGAGGGTTTACGGAGATCGTGTTTACCCCTTTGAGTCCTAGAGGTAGATTATATACCAAAGCAAACCGTCTAATGGTAGCCCGAATAAGATGCCAATTACGTCGTGGTGCTTAACCCCTTCTGTACCGGCGACGTCTTTTCAATTATATTTGAGCTATATTTGGAGGATTTTGTGCAGTTTAAGAAGGATCTGTGGTAGTAAAAAGGGTTCAGTGAGATAGTTCGAAGCCTGGTAATTGCTGGAGGCCCTTTTTAAGCTCAATAAAACCGTCTAATAGTAGCCAGAATAAAGTTAAAAGGACGGTTCGGTAGTGAAAGGGTTAATGATCTACCTGTATACCAACCAACCAACCCTTCTAACCAACCTGGTCTAAGCCTTCTTGTCTGCCTATACATCTCTCCTGGCGGCTGACGTTATTCTTGATGTTATTTCTAGATTGTTAGGAGGGACCACCTTGTTTTTTTGTTTCTCTCTCCCTCTCTCTTCGGGTTGTTTCCATTCGGTCCCATTCAGCCTACTGTTTTAAGACGTTTATCCCCATCCAGGTGTCGATATTTTCCTGGCGAGCGGTAGCGAGGCAACATATTTTCTACATTTTTCAATAGAAAAATGTTTCCGGCGAAGCCGGATTTCTCCATATAGGCCTAATGCTGGCTCGCTATCGCTAGCCATGAAGAAATAGACACCTAGATGGGGATAAACGTCTTAAAACAGTAAGCTGAATGGGGCCGAATGGATACAACCCAGAGAAAGAGAGAATAGGAGAGAAAAAAACATGTCACCCCCCTTAACTAAATTGCTAGCTTGATAATTGACATATTGATTGGCTGACTCGCTGAATGGCTGGCAGATAGGTTAAATGCCTGACTGGGTAAATGTTCATACACTATTCCTTAACCCTTCAGCACCATGACACCTTTTTACCTTTGATACTGGCTAAAATTAGACGAATGTATGCAGTTTAAGAAGGACCTATGTCAATAAGAGGTATTATTGAGATCATGTTTGCCCATTGAGTCGTAGAGGTAGTTATGTACTAAAGAAAATCGTCTACTGGTAACCTGGATACGATGACAATTACGTAATGGTAGTGAAGGGGTTAAAATTAGTGCAAGCTCTCAAAAAAAAAAAAAAAAATAACCCCTTCAGTACCGGTGCTGTCCTTTTAGCTTTATGCTGGCTACTATTAGACGATTTATTCAGCTTCAAAAGAGTCTCCAGCAATTAACAGGCTTCGAACTATCTCACTTAACACTTTTTACTACCACAGATCCTTCTTAAACTGCACAAAATCCTCTAGATATAGCTATAATTGAATTAAGAAGATGTCGCCGGTACAGAAGGGTTTAACTGGCTAGCATGTAAAGCCGGTATCACACGAGAGCATCCATAGTCAACATTCGAGGGTCAATAAATTTCTGGCAACATATCTGGAATATTTTGCCCTGGTATCGGAAACTAGACTGATGGTAGATGAATTTAGGTGAAATAAATATACTAAATGTTGACCTCTATAGCTGCCAGACCAGTGGTGAGGATAAATGTTGAGGGAAAAAGTGCTCGTGTGATACCGGTTTTAGGTGGGTGGGAGAATGAAGCCATAATTGTACTGATTGGCCTCCTACAGTGCTGTTAATAGACGATAATTGGCCTCCTACAGTTCTGTTAATAGACGATAATTAGACACTGAACTCGGGGAAATATATGGTGATACGTACCTAGGGGGGTTGGTAGGCAAGGTGAAAGGCAGAAGGTTGATTAAGGGAAGGCTTCCACTTGAGGGATTTTATTTTTCTTGACCCCTTTCTCTCTCATGTTTAGCCCCATTGAGTTTGATATTTTAAGACGTTTGCCCCATTAGTTTGTCAATTTTAAGAACTTTCGCCCAATTTCTGTCAATTTTAAGACCTTTCGTGCCATTTAGGTGTCTATATTTCCTGACGAGCGATAGCGAGCCAGTAATTTAGGAGGAAGCGGCCTTCGGCCGGGACATGTACAAATCTATCTTGAAAAGGGGTCAAGGGGATGTAATTTTAAGCTTGATGGAGGTCTAAGCAACAAACTAAAAACCTCCCCTTAAAATGTCAAAACTATTGGGGCTAAACCTGAGGGAGAAGGGGGTCCCGAAAAAGCGACTACCTCCCCCTTAAGTCAGTAGTTGAGTAGGTATGTAGGTAAGTGAATAGATAGGTAGGTGAGAGCGAAGTAATCCAGGTCGGTTGTAATAGTGCTAGTACAATCATGAACCATAATACCTGCACACACATTTGAATCTGTATCGAACCCAAGTAAGACAAACCAGTGTTATGTTATATCCCAGAGGCTTCACAACTTGGCTTTAAATATTCAAATTGGTGTGCAGATATTATGGTTCGTCAGTGTGGAAGACTCTAACACTGTACTCGGAGAACTAGCTTGTAGGTAGGTTGATTGATAGGTAAGTAGGTACGTTGGTTTGGTAGATAGTTAGGTAATCTGGTAGGTATGTAAGTATGATGGTTGGTATATAGTTAGGTATGTTGCTGAGTATGTATGTAGGTAGGTAGGTAGGTAGGTAAATGAGGAGATAAACAATGCATGTCAGCTCTTACAATGCTCCTAGCAGGCACTATTTAGAATCGGGGAACTTTTTGAGTAGGTAGGTAGGTGTAATGTTTATATTATTGCACAGTAATGTATGTAACAATCGCTTTTCTGTAATTCTTCAGAAAGTGGTTGGACCGTACATCAAAAAATTATAATAGTAGGTAGGTAGAATGGTAAGTAGGTAGGTACGTCTGTTGGTAAATAGTTAGGTAGGTTGGTAGGTAGATAGGTATGGTGGTTGGTGGGTAGTTAGGTATGTTGGAGGGTATGTAGGTAGAATAAGGTTAGTAGATAGGTAGGTAGGTAGGTAGGCAGGGGAGGAGCAAAATATTACAGGTCTGCCTTTTACAGTGTTACTATCAGACACTAATTAATACCAAGCCAAATCTGTTCTTCGACTTGCCAAACACTCTTTCATCAATAATAAATGCACTGAACTATCCAACTCTAGCTCTTCCCAAGCTTTCTGGCATCTAGCCAAAAACCTCTCCAACAATTTCTCTTCCTCGTCTTTCCCTCCCCTTTTTCACCCTGATGCCACAACGATCACTTCTTCCTCTGACAAAGCTAAACTCTTCGCTCAAACTTTTGCTAGAAACTCCACCTTGGATGATTCCGGTGCTATTCCTCCCTCTCCACCCTCCTCTCTCTTACTTATGCCTAATATCCTAATCTCTTCTAAAGATGTACTTTCTACCCTCTCTGGGCTTAATACTAATAAGGCGTACAGTCCGGACGGTGTTCCTCCTGTTGTTCTCAAAAACTGTGTTTCCGTGCTGACTCCCTGCCTAGGCAAACTCTTTCGTCTCTGTCTATCCTCTAACGTCTTCCCTTCATGCTGGAAATTTGCTCACATTCAACCTGTCCCAAAGAAGGGTGACCGCTCTCAACCCTCCAACTATCGTCCAATTGCTCTCATCTCTTGTCTTTCTAAAGTTTTTGAAACTATTCTTGCTTCCAAATTTCTTAAGCATTTCTGTTCTCATAATCTGCTCTCAGATCGCTAGTATGGCTTCCTTAAGGGTCGCTCTACTGGTGATCTTCTTTCATATCTTACTAAGTCTTGGTCATCCTCCTTTCGGGAATTCGGTGAGACTTTTTCTATTGCACTAGACATATCGAAAGCCTTCGATAGAGTCTGGCACAAATCTTTAATTTCTAAACTACCCTCCTTCGGTTTCTATCCCTCCATCTGTGCCTATGTCTCTAATTTCCTTTCCGGCCATTCCATAAACGCGGTTGTGGACGGCCATTGTTCACTTCCTCACCCTATAAACTCCGGTGTTCCTCAGGGCTCTGTCCTATCTCCTATTCTCTTTCTAATTTTTATAAATGATCTCCTCAACTGTACCTCAATTCCCATCCATTCATACGCAGACGACTCAACCTTACACTACTCCATTAGTTTTTCAGAACGCCCCAGCCAGCAATGCCTCAACGACAAACGTAATGAAGCCATAGAACTCTTAAATTCTGATCTAAATACTATCTCCAATTGGGGCAGAGAAAACCTTGTTACCTTTAATGCTTCCAAAACCCAATTTCTCCATCTATCTACCTGTAAGGAAATCCCAGCGGACTATCCCTTATTCTTCAACAATAAAAAAATCAATCCTTCATCTTCTCTCAATATTCTTGGTGTCTCTTTTTCTTCTGCTCTCAGTTGGAAGGACCATATTACCAGTCTTGCTAAGGCAGCCTCCCAGAAGCTGGGTGTGGTCAACCGCCTTAGGGGGTTCTTTTCCCCTGCACAGCTTCTTGCTCTGTACAGGGGCATAGTGCGTCCTTGTATTAAGTATTGTTCACATGTGTGGGGAGGTTCCTCTCACACCGCTCTCCTAGACAAAGTTGAAAGGAAGGCCTTTCGTATCATTAACTCCCGTCCACTCACCAACTCTCTGCAATCTCTCTCTCTCCGCCGCAATGTTTCATCTCTCTCGCTATTCTATCGCTACTATAATAATCAGTGTGATGTGCGTTTTGCCCAAAATCAAAACGGCATACCCAACTCTGCGATAGGTTACCATCATCACTACTAATACAATCATCAATCACAATCATCACTACTACTGCCATAACTGCCACAATCATCACGACTAGTCATCATCACCATTACTATGATCATCATCACTACTACAATTACAATCATAACTACTACTCTCATCATCACTACTACTGTCACCATTGTCACTTCCATCTTAATCACTACTATCATCATTGATACTACACCTATCAACCATCATTACTACTATCATCACCACCATCTTACACTCATCATTACTACAGTTAACATCATTACTACTACTATAACCATCATCATTACTACTGTCACAAGTATTACCATCATGTATCCTACTATCACCATCATCACTACTACTGCCATCATCACAACTATTGTCATCATCACTACAACTTTCACCATCATCACTACTACTCACCATCATCAATAATACTCACACCATCGTCACTACCATCATCACTACTGTCATCATTATAACTACAACTATCATCATTACTTGTCACCATCATCACTACTATTATGACCATCATCACTACTACTAGTACTGTCACCATCATATCTACTAATGTCACCATCTTATCTACTACTATCATCATCATCAATACAAATACAACCATCATCACTACTATTATCACCATCATCACTACTATCACCATCAATCGCACTATTACTACCATTACTTCTAATGCCAACTAAACTAACTTAACCTAGCAAATGCGGAGCGAGATGTTTTCGCCCCCAGAACGAATATGTTCTTATAGTGCGAGCCCCTTCGGGGCTCACACACTAAAAACGGCATCATAGCTGGGGGGGGGGAGCGGGGGGGGGGGGGGTGTTCCGGGAAGGGGGGACTGGGGGGCAAAACCATATTTTGGACCTAAAATCATAACTATTGCATAAATTCAAAAAATATTTTTTGACTGACGTTCGCATTCACGCAACAAATGTTCGTGTGAAATTTGGTGAAAATCCGTCCAACGTTCTAGGAGGAGTTCCGAGACAGACGACGACGACGACGACAGACATTTTTTTCGTGTGGTACCCACTATACGGGGGGGGGGGCGATACCAAACTCTGCTTACGCAGAGTTGATAATCAGTGTTCCTCAGATCTTTCCCAGTATATACCACCTCCTTTACGTAGGGCACGTGGTACCCGTCTTGCAAGACTCAATCCCACCCCTACTCTGTGCAACTCTCGAACCCAAGAGTGAAACGTTACTCTCAAACTTTCTTCTACTCAACAGCTGAGCTCTGCAACTCTCTCCCAGAATCAGTTTTTCCCTCTTCCTATGACTTAAATTGCTTCAAACTCCGTGTGTCCAGGCATTTTGGCTCGAACGTCCCTTGATTTTGGCCCTGTCACTCTTTCAACTATGGGGGAGGCACTCCCTATAGGCAGTTCTGCCTTTTGCCTCCCTCAATCACATAGCAAAAATAAAAAAATACACTAGGCTCGGGGAATTGCAGGCTCAGGTGCAAAGGTGGGTCGGTAAGTCAGTAGGAAGGTTGGTAGGTAAGTAGATGAGTTGTTAGGTAAGTAGGAGAGTTGGTTGGTAATTTGGAGAGTTGGTAGATAAGTAGGAGAGTTGGTAGGTTAGTAGGAGAGTTGGTAGGTAAGTAGGAGAGTTGGTAGGTAAGTAGGAGAGTTGGTAGGTTAGTAGGAGAGTTGGTAGTTAAGTAGTAGAGTTGGTAGGTAAGTAGTAGAGTTGATAGGTAAGTAGGAAAGTTGGTAGGTAAGTAGTAGAGTTGATAGGTAAGTAGGAGAGTTGATAGGTAAGTAGGAAAGTTGGTAGGTTAGTAGGAGAGTTGGTAGTTAAGTAGTAGAGTTGGTAGGTAAGTAGGAGAGTTGGTAGTTAAGTAGTAGAGTTGGTAGTTAAGTAGTAGAGTTGATAGGTAAGTAGGAGAGTTGATAGGTAAGTAGGAGAGTTGGTAGTTAAGTAGTAGAGTTGGTAGGTAAGTAGGAGAGTTGGTAGTTAAGTAGTAGAGTTGGTAGTTAAGTAGTAGAGTTGATAGGTAAGTAGGAGAGTTGATAGGTAAGTAGGAGAGTTGATAGGTAAGTAGGAGAGTTGATAGGTAAGTAGGAAAGCACAGGCGTGGTCAGGAGGTCCAGTTCATTATTTGCAGGAACAATAATGATAAACAAAGTAAATTTAGAACTTGATTGAAGTACTAAAAAAAAAATATATATATATATACAGTATATATATATATATATATATATATATATATATATACCGGTATATATATATATATATATATATATATATATATATATATATATTATATATAATTATAAGAAGAAATA
The DNA here is from genome assembly GCA_032716605.1 of Paralithodes platypus. Lineage (NCBI taxonomy): Eukaryota > Metazoa > Arthropoda > Malacostraca > Decapoda > Lithodidae > Paralithodes > Paralithodes platypus. Next base: position 27,082,702 of record CM064504.1, on the reverse strand, counting down.
AGTTACACCCCCCCCCCCCCCCTTTACCAATACAGTACCAGCGACGTGTGTTATATTATGTTTTAGATATATTTAGACGATATTATGCAGCTTAGGAAGGATCTGTGGTAGTTTAAAGGATTGGTTGAGATAGTTTGAAGCCTTATTTTTACTATAGGTCCTTCCTAAGCATAATAAAATCGTCTAATAGTTGGCAGAATATTACAAAAAGGACGTCCCTGGTACTGAATGGGTTAACGCTGACTGTCGCGTGTATATATCCAAAGGTGTTGTTTACAGTAAGTATTATTGGCCGTGACTGTACTTCAGTAGGTAGAGAAGGGGGGTGTAGATCGGTAGATATGGGGGGGGTAGACTGGGAGGGAGAGGGAGCTTGGTAGATAGATTGATAGGTAGGTAGGTAGGTAGGTAGGTAGATAGTTGGGGGAAGAGGATTGGTGGGCATGTGGACAGGTAGGTAGGTAGGTAGATAGTTGGGATGAAAAGGATGTGGGGAAGTAGATTGGTGGGTATATCGACAGGAAGGTAGGTAGGTAGGTAGGTGAGGGGAAGGGGCAGTGGGGAGGTAGATTAGTGGGTATGTGGGCAGGGATGTAGATGTAGGAGAGTTAGGGTGTTGTGAAAATGAGTACGTGACGGGGAAGATAGGTAGCTGGGTAGGTAATATGCAGGTGGGTAGGTAGGCAAGTAAGTCAGAAGGTACGTGTAGATGGGAAAGTGTATGTGTAGGTAGAGGTATATAAAGTTGGAAGGATAGGTAAGTAGGTATACAGTGAAGTAGGCAGATGCGTGAGTAGTTTTAAAAGTACATATAGGTAGCTAGATATGGGTAACATACAATGCAGGTCGATCAGACACTGGAAAATAATGATTAGGTCGATACATTTATTTGGACAGATATGTAGGTAGACTAGTTAATAAGAGATAGGTAGGTGAGTAGGTAGAGATGTAGATTGGTAGGTAGATTGGTTGGACAGTAGACAATAAAGGTAGGTATACAATAAAGTAGGTAGATGCATGAGTAGTTTTAAAAGTACATATAGGTAGCTAGATATGGGTAAGATACAATGCAGGTCGATCAGACACTGTGGTAGTACCGGAAAATAATGATTAGGTCGATACATTTATTTGGACAGATGTGTAGGCAAACTGGCTAATAAAAGCTAGGTAGGTGAGTAGGTAGAGAAGTAGATTGGTTGGACAGTAGCTAGGTGGGTAGGAAGGTTGGACAGTAGAGAGGTGGGTAGGTAAGTGGGACAGTAAATACTTAGGTAGGTAGGTTGGACAGTAGATAGGTGGATAGGTAGGTTGGACAGTAGATAGGTGGGTAGGTAGATATAGGACAGTAGATAGGTAGGTAGGTAGGTTGGGCAGTAGAAAGGTAGGTAGGTAGGTATGGAAGGTAAACCCGACTCTGCACTATTAATTCTGTATTTTATAGTCTGGTCCCAGGAGATGCAGCCTTGGTATATGGTAATCCCAGAAAATATTCATTCTCTCTCGCTCTCCCTCAACTTCTTCCTCTCCCTCAATCTCTCTCTCTCTCTCTCTCATACTCAAACGCACACAGAAACACACACACTCACGCAGAAACAAGCACACACACACCGTTCATGCACACATGCGAGCACAAACGCACACATCCAGCTAAGCATACACAAATTCACACACTCATTCATGTTCCAAATGATTTTCTCCTTTAAATTAATTAAATTTGTTAGGGTGAGGGCTGGTCCTGTCCAGAGTGAGGTTTGGTGTCCTCTGCCCAACCTTAGCCGTTTCTGTCTGTCTCTTTTCCTGTACTACTTTTCCTACTTAGGGGGCGAAAGGCTAGGATTCCTCCTCCCCTTGTAAAATTCACCTACTTGACGAGACAGAGAAAGGGGTAAGGGAACGCGAAAGTGGTCCTGGACCTTAAGAATTGGAACTTTAAATGTGTTTCTGTTCGGGGTCTGTCTCGAGTCAGCCACCCCCAAATAATGGTGTATTTTGCCTGGGTATATACATACATACATACATACATACATACATGCATATACATATATATATACCAATTTATTCTCAAGCGTTCCTGATAATACTTCCTGCTTACATTCAGTCCCTTTAACCGCACGCCCACCTTTATTCCTCAGTTTATCTCACTAAACTCTAACTCTCTCTCACTCCTTATATATATATATATATATATATATATATATATATATATATATATATCGTATTTTGTACTTAAAGCCCCACTCCATGGTTACCTTTTTACATGACTAATTATCTACCGGGCTAAAGGGCTCGCTGGCAGATTCACTGACTAGTTAGCTGGTCGAGTAGCTGACTGGCTCACTAGTTGACTGGGCTAACAGGCTACCTGGTTGACTGGCTAACTGACTGATTGATTGACGGGCTAACTAGTTGACTGGCTAACTGGTTTAATGGTTAACTGCCTAACTGGTTGACTGGCTAACTGGCTAGTTGGGTAACTGCTAACTGGCTGGCTCGCAGGTTGCGTGCCCGTGAACATGAAGCAATGCAGTTCGACCTCCTACCGTGCCACCACTGCACACTAATTAACAGGTAGGGGAATGTGCTGCGGGAGGTGTGTAAGTAACTTGGTAGGTAAGTAAGTAAGCTGGTGGGGAGGGAGGTAGGTGGGGGGGTAAGTAGGCTGAGAGGTACGTAGGTTGGTAGGTACGTAGATTGGTGGGTAGATTGGTAGGTAGGTCAATTGGTAGGTACGTAGACTGATATAGGTTGGTAGGTAGGCTGATAGGTACGTAGGTTGGTAGGACAGGTACGTAGGTTGGTAGGACAGGTACGTAGACTGATAGGTATGTCGGCTGGTAGATAGGTAGGTAGGTATACTGGTAGATAGGTAGGTATGTATGCTTGTAGATAGATAGGTAGATAGGTAGGCTGGTAGAGAGAGAGGTAGCAGGATAGGTTGGTAAGTAGGAAGGTAGGTAGATATGTGAGTAGGTCGGATGGTACACTTGGATGCCATAGTCTCTTAAGGGGAGGTTTCCACTTGTGGGCCTTTTTTCTGGACCCCTTTCTCCCTCATGTTTAGCCCCATTGCTTTTGAAATGTTAAGACGTTCGCCCCATTAGTTGGATTATGTTATGAACTTTCGCCCCATTTCTGTCAATTTTAAGACCTTTCGTTACATTTAGCTGTAGATTTTTTCCTGGCGAGCGATAGCGAGCCTGTAATTTAAGAGGAATCGGCCTTCGGCCTGGACATTTTTCTACCGAAAAATGTACACATTTATCTTGAAAGGGGGTCTAGGGGGTGTAATTTTAAGATTGATGGAAGTCTAGGGAACACACTAAAAACCTCCCCTTAACTCGTAAGAATCCGTGAACCAAATATGTTTTTTTTATGCAATTATAACTATATGGATTGATTTTTGGATTGAACTTGCTATATAATAAATAGGTACGATTTTACTATAGGGGCACGCATTTGACAGGTACCACCAAGGATTTAATACAGAATTGTTTTCGGTTTCCACGCATCCAACACCAAGCTACACCCTTTTATGGTGTACGAAACGCTAAGAAAACAATGAGGACACTTTAATATTAAGAGAGATAACTCGGTGGAAAAGTTGCGTTCGCGGGAGTAACGTCGATCGCTTTGTTTACATAGCGCTCGAGATTAGTAGGTTACTTCGAGCATCTAACTAATTTCCCAATATTGGCGGTTCAATGTAAATTTAGGCCGCGGGATACAGTATATATGTTGAGGGCCCCCCCCCCCCCTAGACTTATTGTCATCATCATATATATGGCCAGCAAGGGGCTAAAACACAACCGGAAACGTAACTAACGTCGAGCGTCGTGTCAACAAACCGACGATCGGAAGAGGCGGTAAACTCCCGATTTTCAGCCCAAACGCGCTTCTTTATTCTCGTCGAAAACCACATTAAAAACTGTATTAAATCGTTTCTATTACAAGTATCAAACCAGAAAAGGGTGTAGGTTGTTGATGGAGGCCTGGCAACCTAATTTAAATATATAATAAGTACGTGGTGGTACCCGTCAAATGCGTGCCCCTTTAGTAAAATTCTACCAATAAATACTACATATAGTTTTGTACTTGATATATAGAAAAGTATATTCATAAATCCGTTACCAGAGATATGCTTACATAATTAGAAATTCAAATGAGTACGTATGGATTTATGTATATACTCAGGCCCAATCCCCACTTTTCCTAATAAAAAAAACAAAATGGGGGGGGGGGGACTCAATACAGATCCCGAATAGGGACAACATAACAGAAAACAATGAACACACAAAAACAAAATACAAATTCACACACATCTAGGTCATCCAGAAGATCCAGAGACCAGGGTCACCAAGGTCCCTCCAGCACTCCCCCGGCCCCCGACCACCCGGAGAGGTTCCGATCTCAGCAGGCAGACATGCAGCGAAGCCCTACCACCACAAGCCCGCCCACCACACTTCCAGGCGCACCCTTCATATAAACCGTCTCCCCGGGCCAGGCGCCTGATGGACTATTATCTAGTCCAACTTGCGCCCGACCCCTTCCGCCAAATGACCACGTGTTCACCCATCTATTCACGAGCATTCTCCATTCATTCCTGTTTATTATCACCCTAGTGCACAATTATTCATGAGTGGGGTAAAGACTATGGCATCCGAGTGTACATATACAGTATATACAGTGGGGTAAAGACTATGGCATCAGAGTGTACATATACAGTATATACAGTGGGGTAAAAACTATGGCATCCGAGTGTACAGGGGGTAGGGAAATTATAAGTCAGGCAGGTGAATAAATATACAGTGTATGTAAGTAGGTATAGTCACCTATATAAACATTAATAAATATATAACTAAATAAAGATAGAGAGATAGATAGATAAATAGATATACGAGTATAAATAGATATACGAGTAGAGATATATATATATATATATATATATATATATAGAGAGAGAGAGAGAGAGAGAGAGAGAGAGAGAGAGACGGAGCAATAAGGTAAATATGATTTGACTGATGAGAGAGCTATTTATAGGACAGCCAATATATCAGTTAATTACTATATATTTCACGTTCTCCAAGACCTAATTTCGATAAAAGAAAACAAATAAATAAACTCATAATTACAGATATAAGCTGCTACGAAGTTTACGCAATTATTAATATTTGATATGCTGAGATTATATGGAGCTTTGATAATGAATACATACTGCATATAATGAAATATGAAACATCATGAATACATTAGGCCATGGCTATGTCATAATTTAATTGTCTGAAGTCTGCATACGAGAATACTTACCAGGGAACTTAGGGGGGTCACCGGCTTTTTTATCTTTCTCTTCTTTTCTCTCTTTCCCTGGCTTGTATCCATTCGGCCCCATTCAGCCAACTGTTTTAAGACGTTTATCCCCATCCAGGTGTCGATTTCTTCCTGGCGAGCGATAGCGAACCAGCATTGTATGGTGAAATCCGGCTTCGCCGGAGAAATTTTTCTACCGAAAAATTTACAAATTTTGCTTGCTGCCAAAACAAAAATATATATATGCTGGCTCGCTACCGCTCGCCAGGAAAACATTGGCACCTGGATGGGGGTAAACGTCTTAAAACAGTAGGCTGGATGGGGCCGAATGGATACAAGCCAAAGAGAGAGGGAGAGCAAGAGAAAAAAAGCGAGGTGGGTTCCCTTAAATGACTGCCCAGTATTACTATTATACACTGAACATAGACATTGAGGGGGGAGGGGCGTATTGAGGGGGGAGGGGCGTATTGAGGGGGGAGGGGCGTATTTGATTGCTCATTTATGTATCTTTTTATTATATTTTTTAGTTTCCTCCCTAGACCTCCATCAAGCTTTAAAAAACACCACCCAAGACCCTCCTTCAAGATATATTTGTACATTTTTCGATAGAAATATGTCCCGGCCGAAGGCCGGTTCCTCTTAAATTACAGGCTCCCTATCACTCGCCAGGAAAACTTTGACACCTAAATGACACGAAAAGTCTTAAAGTTGACAAAGAAATGGGGTAAAATGTCTTATTATCGCCAAACTACTAGGCTGAACGTCTTAAAATCTGAAAACTAATAGTGTTAAGCATGAGGAAGGGGGACCAGAAAAGTGACCCATCTCCCCCTAATGCAAAGACATAAGCGTAAAGAATTAATTAGTTGATACATTCGGAGGCAGAGGTGATACATATTAATAAACATTACCTTACGAAGAATAACTAGGAATGATAAGAAAGATTATTAAAAAGGAAATATTAACAATAGTCATCATCATCATCATCATCATCATCTTAATAATAATAATAATAATATTAATCCATTCTTATTATCATTTTCTGGGATCATTTTATCATAAACTCCTCCACTCCCCGAATCGCACTCTAGTATATTTCCTCCTTCTTCTCTCTGCCCCCCCCCCCCCCCCAACACCATTTTTCCCCGTGATGGGTTGAGTGTGAAAGGGATCTGCCTCGTGTGGGCCAATCGTCTCTCTGCAGACTCCCGTTTTCTAATGTTCGCATACCCAGTGAAAATATTAAACTCCCTCTAGTTGGTACTTGCGATCCACGGTATTAACCCTTTCTGTACAATCGCGCTAATAAGTGATGTCTCGGCACCAAGTATGTTTTGATCAATAATTGGTATCAGCAATATCTAAGCTTCATTTCTTCATATCGAGTGAAATATACAAACATGTTTCTACACTTACCCACCCTATTCAACATCTGACAGACATTAATTCAGCACAGAGCAAGCCAAACGTAATGACGGCTGGGACATGACTTATTAACCCTTTCTGTACCAGCGACGTCAGTTACATTTCATTCTAGCTATATTTAGACTATATTATGCAGCTTAGAAAGGGTTTGTGGTAGTTAAAAGGGTTGATTGTGATAGTTTGAAGCCTTATAAATGCTAGAGATCCTTCCTAAGCCGAATAAAATTGATTAGTAGTAGCCAGGATAAGATAAAAAGGATGTCGAGAGTATATACCGTATATATATAGTGAGAGAGAGAGAGAGAGAGAGAGAGAGAGAGAGAGAGAGAGAGAGAGAGAGAGAGAGAGAGAGAGAGAGAGAGAGAGAGAGAGAGAGAGAGAGAGAGAGAGAGAGAAACGAGACAATTTCTATTCTAAATATGACTTCATGAATACTGACCATGAGGGTGTGGAACATGTTAAAGCACATACAAGGGAGAGAGAGTGAGAGAGACAGGGCAGGGATAAAGCCTAGCTGAGAGATCAAAGAGTCAGTGTAAGAACAAGCAAGAGTGAGAAGCTTTTAGTACACCATTAAGAGTGGGCTGTAATCAAAGACCACTCACTTTCTCTCTCTCTCTCTCTCATTCCCCAAACAGCATTTTAATTAAACATTACTATTCCTGGCAAGTTTAAGGGGAGGTTTTTAGTTAGTTCGCTAGACCTCCATCAAGCTTAACAATACAGCCCCTAGACCCCCTTTCATGATAAATTTGTAAATTTTTCGGTCGAAAAATTTCCCGGCCGAAGGCCGGTTTCTCTTAAATTACAGGCTCGCTGTCGCTCGCCAGGAAAAAATCGACACCTAAATGGCACGAAAAGTCTTAAAATTGACAGAAATGGGGCGAAAGTTCTTAAAATCGGCAAACTAATGGGGCGAACGTCTTATAATATCAAAAGCAACGGGGCTAACCATGAGGGAGAAAGGGGTCAAGAAAAAAATCCCTCAAGTGGAAATCTCCCCTTAACTAATACACGTTTTCCTCTCAGCTGACCAAACATCCAACTTATATATTATTTTGCTCCTACGAGACTTTTCGGTTTCTCTAATGTTAAACAATGTGTCTAAGTAATTGAATTAGATAAATGCAATTGAGTTAAGTCATTGTGAAATATTGATCTGATTGCTAACATATATTTGTGGTTCACTTCGAATACTGATCATTATTTCGCTCAATAATATTTTCCTGTTTATCTCCATTAAGGGGAGATTTTTAGTTATTTCCTTAGACCTCCATCAAGCTTAAATTTACACCCCCTATTACCCCTTTCAAGATAAATTTGTACATTTTTCGGTAGAAAAATGTCCCGGCCGAAGGCCGATTCCTCTTAAATTACAGGCTCGCTATCGCTCGCCAGGATTTTTTTTTTACCTAAATGGCACGAAAAGTCTTAAAATTGACATAAATGGGGCGAAAGGTCTTAAAATCGCCAAACTAATGGGGCGAACGTCTTATAATCTCAAAATCAATGGGGCTAAACATGAGGGAGAAAGTTTTCGAAAAAAATATCCCTCGAGTGGAAATCTCCCCTTACCTGAAGTTATATTGCATATCAGTCAGTTTGCCCACCAGTAGTGTAGCCCAAAACTCATCTCGCTGAAAGACATCTCGCCCAAAATTCATCTCGCCCAAAAGTAATGTAGCCCAAAAGTCATCTCGCCCAAAAGTCTTCCCGCCAAAAAGTCACGTCAGCTCAAAAGTCATCCCGCCCGAAAGCCATCTCGCCCACAAGTAATTTCACCCGAAAGTCATCTCGTCCACAAGTCATGTAGTCACGGCGCCCACCCCTAGTTTAAACTTAATAATACTAGATAACAGCATTACATAAACTTAACCTAATATCCTCCTAACTTAACCTAACTACTGAGATGGGGTGCAACAGGAGCAGACGTGAGAGAGAGATTTACATAGATTGACGTAGCACAGACCTTACGATCCAAACAAGGCAGTCAGGTCTTAATTCTAATAGGGATAGCAGAACCTCAGACCAAGAACAGTGGAAGGAGAGAGAGAGAGAGAGAGAGAGGGTGCGTGCGTTCGTGTGTTTGTGGGAGAGTGAGTGAGGGAGAGAGAGAGAGTGCGTGCGTTCGTGTGTGAGAGAGAGAGAAAGAGAGAGTGTATAGATAATCACAGAGTAAGAGTTGTAAGAGTTGAGTCAAGAAAGTGAAAGTCAAGAGTTAGGAAATGAGACTTCCCGAGAGTTTAGGAAGAGCCAATTTTCGCGTTAATTAAGAGCGAAATTATCCTCCTCCAAACTTCTCTGTATGTGTGAGAGGGAGGGAGGGAAGGAGAGAGGAAGGAAGGGAGGAAGGATGGGTGAGAGAGAGGGAAGGAGGAGAGGGGAGTTGAGGAAGGAGGGTAAGAGGGAGGGAAGGAAGAGAGAGAGGAAGGAAGATGGGAAGGAGGGTGAGAGTACAAAGGAGTACAAAGGAGTACAAAGGAAATCAAGCAACAACAGATCTAGTGACCCTTCTAGGTTGCTTGTCCTCCAAAACACTGAGGATCAAGTGTCCAAACAGTGGTTTAGAGTGGGTAAGGGAACATTGGAAAGGGAACTACTGCCCTGCCACTAACGTGGCAGGACTAGGAAGTTAGTAGGGGACATATGGGTTAGTAACTGAGGGGAGGATAAAGTTATTCATTTACAAACGCAGTCAGTCGCGGGTTTGATGCGAGATATTTGTCTAGGCGGAATTTAAATGAATCAACGGTGCTGCAGTCTATAACGTCTCGGGGAAGCCCATTCCACAAGTTGACAACTCGATTGAAGAAGAAATTCTTAGATTCGTGCGAGTTAAAAGATTTACCAATAATTTTGCAACCGTTTCCCCGCGTGTAATTAGATTGGTCGATAGTGAAGTACTACTACAGTTCATATTGTCGATGCCTTTGATGATTTTGAACACTTGAATTAAGTCGCCTCTTAATCTGCGCTGGGTTAAAGGAAATAGATTTAATTCTCTAAGACGCTCTTCGTATGGTTTGTTCTTTAGGCTAGGTATCATTTTGGTAACTCTACGTTGAACTCGTTCTAGCTTGTTTATATCTTTTTGGTAATAAGGGCACCAGGATTGAACGCAGTATTCCAGAAGAGGGCGGACTAAGGAATTGTAAAGGGTTAGGATAACTTCTTTGGATTTATGCTCAAATGACCTGCCTATAAAGCCAATTATTTTGTTTGCCTTCTTAACAACTTCTGAACATTGTTGACTCGGTTTTAGGTTACTCGATATTGTTACTCCCAGATCAGTTTCTCTGTTTACATTCTTAAGCTGAGTGCCATTCATCGAATAGTTTGCTTTCTCATTTAGGTATCCGACATGTAGTACTTTACATTTATCCGCATTGAAACTCATTTGCCAAATTTGGGCCCAACATGACAATTTATCTAGATTGTGTTGCATATCGTCAACTTGTTCTTTTGAGAGTACGCTATTTGCAATTTTTGTATCGTCAGCAAATTTTGAGATTGTGCAGGTGAGACCCTCATCTATGTCGTTGATGTAAATTAGAAAGAGAATTGGTCCTAGTACCGATCCCTGGGGTACCCCGCTACTTACATTGGTCCATTTAGATGCCTTACCGTTTATGACTACCCTTTGCTTTCTGTTGCTGAGCCAATTTTCTATCCATTTCAACACACCGTCTTGTATTCCATGCGCTTTTAGTTTTAGCAGTAAACGTTTGTGGGGAACTTTGTCAAAGGCCTTTTGAAAATCAAGGTATATAATATCTACAGCTTTACTCTCATCGTAGAGGTTGAGGATATCGTGGAAGAAGTCTAAGAGGTTTGTTAAACAGGAACGTTTTTTACGAAAGCCGTGTTGAGTATCTTTAAGTATGTTATTTCCTCCAAGTGATTTACGAGTCTGTCTCGTATGACCGTTTCTAGCATATTACATACAACTGAGGTAAGCTAATTGGACGATAGTTACTGGGTAGGGATTTGCTGCCTTTTTTGAATATCGGTGTTACGTTGGCTAGCTTCCACTGATCAGGCATAGTTCCAGACTGCAAGGATTTATTGAATAGTAATGTCAGTGGTTTGGAGAGCTCATTCTTAGCTTCCTTTAGAACTCTAGGCGAGATTGTATCAGGTCTGGCGTTTTATTTACCTTGAGTTTATCTAAACAATTCAATACTTCTCTCTCTGTAACGGTGATATTGCTTAGAACATCTGAATTATCAATCTGAATCGGCGATGGTGTAGGGATATCACTGAGGTCTTCTGTTGTAAAAACTGATGCAAAGAAGGTATTGAGGGCATTACTCATTTGTACTTCGTCTTTGGTGTATTCTCCTTTTTCATCGACTAACGGTCCAACAGTTGAAGTAACTACTTTTTCTTTCTGATATAACTATAGAATTCTTTCGGGTTTGTTTTACTTTGATTCGCAATATGTAACTCTAAGGTCTTTTTACTTTGCTTAATTAACTTTTTGGCTTTGCGTCGTAGCTCTACAAATTTCACCCGTTCTTCGTCATTTTGTGAGGATTTTAATCTATCATTAGCACATTTTTTAGCAAGCAGGCAGTTTGAAATATCTTTATTCCACCATTTGGGCTTATTATTATGGCCTGGACGCCGTATTTTCGATGGTATGCAGTCTTGCACAGCTTTTAGGTAAGTGGTTTCGAATAACTTCCAAGATGTATTTATGTCGTTATTGTTAATTAAAAAGCTCCAGTCAGTTTCTTTAAACATAGCTCTAAGTTTATGGAAGTTTGCTTTCTTGAAATTAGGGACTTTTTCGATGCTACTATTTGGTTCGTTACTAGTAAACTTTAAAGTGAAAGTTATCGTACGATGGTCGCTGTTACTGAATTCATCACCAACATTCAAATTCTCTATCAATTCTTCTTTTGTTACAAGTACAATGTCAAGAACGTTATTACCACGGGTGAGAGGGAGGGAAGGAAGAGAGGGAGGGAGGAAGATGGGAAGGGAGGGAAGGAGGGTAAGAGGGAGGGAAGGAAGAGAGAGAGGGAGGAAGATGGGAAGGAGGGTGAGAGGGAGGGAAGGAAGAGAGGGAGGGAGGAAGATGGGAAGGGAGGGAAGGAGGCTGAGAGGAAGAGAGGGAGGGAGAAAGATGGGAAGGGAGAGTGGGAAGGTGGATGGATGAGAAGAAAGAAAGGAGGGAGAGAGGGAATGGAATTGAAGATTGATGAGAAAGAGGGAGGAAGGGAGGGAGACAAGAATACAACGATAGGGAGGTGAGAATGAGGGAAGGATGGGAAGGAGGGTGGGGGGGGGGGAGTGAGAGTGTGTGGAAAAGAGGACGAAAGAGGAGAAGGGATGCACGATGGGAAGGAGGAAGGATTTCATAGATTTCATATAGAGGATAATTTCTTATATCAGTGTGTAAAGGAAACAACGCGTGACAGAATATTCTGGACCTTGTCATAACTACCCATGAACATTTAGTTACTAATTTAGAGGTAGGAGAACATCTGTCTAATTCTGACCATGGAATCATTAGGTTTGATGTTAATTGCAGGTCTACTATTAAGAACAATACTAATTTTGGTACCAGACTTTAAAAATGCGGATTTGAACGAATTAGATAAGCACTGCATAACACACACTCATTGCTAGATATATATAATGAAATAGATGAGATGTGGGAACAGTTAAAGAACATGTTTATAATGGCACAGAACAAATAAGTACCAAAGAAAGTTAAACGAAAGAGTGAAATTTAAAAAGTAACCATGGTTCAATAGAGCAATCGGTAATGCAGTCAAACATAGAAAGAAAATGCTGAAGCTTAAACAAAATAACTTTTAATGACCACGTAAAGGAATTTTACAACCTTGCTAGAAGAAATGTTAAGAAACTGATTAGATACTAACAAGACTCTGGGGTATGATAATTTCCATAATATACAGTTAATACAAGTAAATAAGAAATATGCGAATCCCTGACCATTATCTTTAACCTATCACTACAGCAGGGAAGCGTCCCTAATGATTGGAAAACAGCGAACTTTACAAGAGTGATCGAACCAAAGTAAGTAATTATAGACCAACAAGTTTGAAGTCAGTAATCTCTAAAAAAAAAATGAAACAATTTTAAGAGATAAATTAGTGAAATATCTAAAATCTAATGAATTAATATGAGACAGTCAGCGCGGATTTAGGATAGAAAATCGTGCTTAACAAATCTGTCTAGTTTTATAATAAATTATTTACTCTGAATGAATGACTCAACCAAGGCCCTTGACATAGTTTACTTAGACTTTCAAAATGCGTTTGACAAGGTACCCCAAAATAAATTATTAGCATTGTTAGGCCCCATCTTGAATATGGCGTTCAGTTCTGGTCCCCGTATCTCAAGAATAACATTGAAAAACTCAAATCCGTGCAGCGTAGAGCAACTAGCTTATATTATGAAAGATTAAAGAAATTAACTTTGTTCTCGCCGAAGAAAAGAAAGTTATGAGGCCAACTTATCGAGTGTTTGAAGATGCTTAAAGGATTTGGCATAGCAGATATCAATGTATTGTTCACGATTAATAACAATGCTGCAACTCGAGGTAATGGAATGAAAATAAATCGAAAGGAGGCAAAAACTTCTTCACATACAGTGTGGTCAAAGGGTGGAATAGTTTACCAAGGGATGTGGCCGATAGAAATTCAATTGCTACGTTTAAGGGGGAGGTAGTCACTTTTTCGGGACTTCCTCTCCCTCGTGTTTAACCCCATTATTTTTCAGATTTTAAGACGTTCGGACGATTAGTTTGGCGATTTTAACACCTTTTGTACCATTTCGTTGTCAATTTAAAGACCTTTCGTGCCATTTAGGTTCCGATTTAATCCTGGTAAGCGATAGCGAGCATGTAATTTTAAGAGGAACCAGCCTTCGGCCGAAACATTTTTCTACCAAAAAATATACAAATATATCTTGAAAGAGGGTCTAGGGGGTATTTTTCTAAGCTTGAAGGCCTAGCGAGGAAAGTATAAAATAAATGACTAGATGAAATAATAGACCAACAAAACAGCCACTAGCCCCTTAAGAAGAGGCTGGGCGATCATCTGATAGAGAGTGGATTGATATGAATTATGAATTATGAATAATATATTCAAGATCAGTAGGTATGTAAGTGTAAGTTCCCTTTCAGACTATAATCTTTCTATCCTATATAAAAAAAATCCTTGTGAGCATTTCCTAACCCTTAAGGTTACACTTCATCCTATTTTCCGGGGAGAGGGCCTTCTATTGTGCTGTCCTATTCTTCTACTATAAGCTGTCCCTGTCTCCAGTACTGGACCACCTAGTAGGAACTGCAAGGACTGTGTGGTTTGAGTATCTGTGTAACTCTGTGTAAGCTGACTTAGAATAGAATAACATATGTTATTTAGCCAAAACATGTGTATACAAATGGATTATAAACAAATATTGTTATATTGGCTGAGCCCTTTGAGAGTTTAACTCTCTTGAAAGCCACCTACTGTATATGTTACACACTTAAGTACTTCTCTGATGGTGGCTACTATGGATATCTATTTATGACGCGATCGCGTCATATGGTGCTTGGGCCAAAAGTCTGATTATGACACAATCGAGTCATAAATCTAACTTATGGAAATTCGGGAAAAATAAGTTTATGACTCTATTTGAGTCATATTTTGGCTGGTAAGTTAGGTAAGTTACATCTCCATGTGGAGCTTTGACGCAACCCTGTAGCATGATATGACGCACTTTTCCCCCCATTGTGAGCCCAGCCGCCATATTGCATGTTGGCTGTCCACCGTAACTTACAGTAACTTTATATGTCTGAGAGAGTTAACAAACTCTAAGCAATATATGATTATGTTACAGGAAAATATAATAAGTTTATAATATACACACATGCGCGCACAAAAACACATTCACAAACACATCCGCATATACCTTGACACACACCTATGCAAATTATAGCTATAATTATACCCTCATGTACACATGACTACACACCCACACCATATGACTATACACACACACCGTAAAGCCGGAGTCACACGAGCACTTTTTCGAGCAATTTTTATGGGCAATTATGGTTTGGAAGCTTAAAAAATTACAGTTTATCAGAATTCAACCGCCAAACATAATCTACCTTCAGTCTGATTGCCGATACCATTGCGAAAAAGTCCCGAAATAATACAATAAAAAACTTGCTCATAGAAAATTGACGGAAAAAGCGCTCGTGTGACACTGGCTTAACTACTTGACTATTATATTTGACACGGGTAACGACGGGCAGCCCTGCTATTAATCAAAACAATAATTGAACCTTGGTGACCTTGGTCTCTGGGTCTTCTCCTGGATGATGTAGATGTGTGTGAATTTGTATTTTGTTTTTGTGTGTTCATTGTTTTCTGTTGTGTTATCCCCATTCTGGCTCTGTCTTAAGTCGGCCACCCCCCAAAAAAGTAAAAAAAAAAAAAAAAAAAAAAAGGAAAAGAGGGAAAAAATATAAATAAAAGAGGAAAAGTGGGTATTAGGCCTGAGTATGTAAAATATAATATAATAATTGAAGTATAGAGATATAATAACATGAGTAACCCTTAGCCAGGAAGTGAAGCCTCTATACTGCAGCAAACTAGGGTATACCGGTTTTGCTGGGCTCCTGGCAAACAATGTACGGAGAGTGTAAGTGTTTGTGTTCTATTACTACCGGTGTTTGCTGGCTGGAACTGGTGTGTGTGTGTGTGTGTGTGTGTGTGTGTGTGTGTGTGTGTGTGTGTGTGTGCTATATTGATACACTGGACGGCAGATGAGGCTGAAATATACATCTTACATGCTAGCAGACGAACATGGCGAAAAAAGTGATGATTTATAGTATAGTACACATACGTAATAATGTATGTATGTATGTATGTGTACTTATGCATGTACAGTATGTATGTATGTATGTATGTATGTATGTATGTATGTATGTATGCATATACTCAGGCACATATCCCATAGCTGGGGGTGGCCGACTCGAGGCAGACCGAACAGAAAGAAAACAAAAAAGACAAAAAAAAATCGTGTGATGGCCTCGTTACCATAGCAACGTCTTAGGGGATGAACATAACAGACGCTCACATTCCTTACAATCTGCTTTATATTGAAAACATTAATAATACATCAATGGTATATAACGGTAAATATTATATAATTGGCCAATTTTATAGTGATTTACCCGCGATTATTTAAGGGAGGATGAGTCGTTTTTCTGGTCCCACTTCTTTCTCGTGTTTAGCCCCATTAGTTTTCAAATGTTAAGACGTTCGCCCCATTAGTTTAGCAATGTTAATACCTTTCGCCCTATTTCTTTGTCAATATAAAGACTTTGTGTCATTTAGGCGTCGATTTTTTTCTTGGCGAGCGATAGCGAGCCTGTAATTTAAGAGGAACCGGCCTTCAGCCGGGAAATTTTTCTATCAAAAATGTACAAATTTATCTTGAAGCAGGGTATGTTTTTTTTTTAAAGATTGATGGCGGTCTAGGGAGGAAACTAAAGAAGATAATTTAAAATACATAAAGGAACAAATATACAGTATACACTCATACATATACCTTTTATAATATACAGTATACACCCATATATATACCTTTTATAATATACAGTATACACCCATATATATACCTTTTATAATATACAGTATACACTCATATATATACTTTATATAATATACAGTATACACTCATATATATACCTTTTATAATATACAGTATACACCCATATATATACCTTTTATAATATACAGTATACACCCATATATATACCTTATATAATATACAGTATACACTCATATATATACCTTTTATAATAGTATATCATTAGATGAGTTTATCATTACCAATATATAAGCAAAGGGAACATTATTTGGGGGGCCACATTAATTACCCTTTCCATACCTTCTGTAAACCCGTATTATTTTTACTGAGTACTGCACCTGACCTCAGTTGGAGTTAAGGGGAGGTGTTTAGTTTGTTCCCTAGACTTCCATCAAGCTTAATATTACACCCCCTAGACCCCCTTTCAAGATAAATTTGTACATTTTTCGGTAGAAAATGTCCCAGCCAAACGCCGTTTCCTCTCATAGTACAGGCTCGCTATCGCTCGCCAGAAATAAAATCGACACTTAAATGGCACGAAAGGTCTGAAAATTGAGAGAAATGGGGCGCAAATTCTTAACTTTGCCAAACTATTGGGGCAAATGTCTTAAAATCTTTATCTATCTATCTATCTATCTATCTATCTATCTATATATCTATCCATGCGTCTATCTACTTATCGACAGTATATATCTATTCTCTCTCTGCCCACTCCGCCTCCCACTCCCCTTAACTTCCTTCCCTCTCTCTCTCCCTCTCCATCTCCTCTATAGGCTAATTAAGATACCCAGAGAGATATTAAGAAAGGAGAGAAAGAGAGAGAGAGAGAGAGAGGCGAGAGAGTGTAAATGAGTGAGTGTGTGGGTGTGTGTGTGTGGGTGTGATAGACAGAGAGAGAGAGAGAGAGAGAGCTAGAGCGGGCAGACAGATAGCCAGATGTTTAGGCAGACAGAAAGTGGCAGAATACTAAAACAGACAACCATATATACATACAGAGACATACAGACAACCATATATACATACAGAGACATACAGACAACCATATATACATACAGAGACATACAGACAACCATGCATACATACAGAGACATACAGACAACCATATATACATACAGAGACATACAGACAACCATATATACATACAGAGACATACAGACAACCATGCATACATACAGAGACATACAGACAACCATATACATACAGAGACATACAGACAACCATATATACATACAGAGACATACAGACAACCATATATACATACAGAGACATACAGACAACCATATATACATACAGAGACATACAGACAACCATATATACATACAGAGACATACAGACAACCATATATACATACAGAGACATACAGACAACCATGCATATATACAGAGACATACAGACAACCATATATACATACAGAGACATACAGACAACCATATATACATACAGAGACATACAGACAACCATATATACATACAGAGACATACAGACAACCATATATACATACAGAGACATACAGACAACCATATATACATACAGAGACATACAGACAACCATATATACATACAGAGACATACAGACAACCATATATACATACAGAGACATACAGACAACCATATATACATACAGAGACATACAGACAACCATATATACATACAGAGACATACAGACAACCATATATACATACAGAGACATACAGACAACCATGCATACATACAGAGACATACAGACACCATATATACATACAGAGACATACAGACAACCATGCATACATAATAATAATAATAATAATAATCGTCTGGTTACTTATATAGCGCTCGTTCTCCTCCTTCGAGGATTCACAAGCGCTTGGCTTTCTTCAGTCTACCAGAGACCATTGCCCATCCCCTTGCTCATGGGGAGATGGTAACCGCCGGCTATATCCCAGAAATAACTTTTCAATCTGAGCGGGGATTGAACGCTAGACCTTCAAGATGGGATTCAGGCACGCTATCAACTGAGCCAGCCGGACGGTTACATACACGGCATACATACATACATACATACATACATACATACATACAGACAATCATACATACATACAGAGACATACAGACAATCATACATACATACAGAGATATACAGACAAGCATACATACATAAAGAGACATACAGACAACCATACATACATACAGAGACATACAGACAACCATACATACATACAGAGACATACAGACAACCATGCATACATACATACATACATACAGACAATCATACATACATACAGAGACATACAGACAACCATACATACATAAAGAGACATACAGACAACCATACATACATACAGAGACATACAGACAACCATACATACATACAGAGACATACAGACAACCATACATACATACATACAGACAACCATACATACATACAGACAACCATACATACATACAGAGACATACAGACAACCATACATACATACAGAGACATACAGACAACCATACATACATACAGACAACCATACATACATACAGAAACATACAGACAATCATACATACATACAGAAACATACACAACCATACATACATACATACATACATACAGACAACCATACATACATACAGAGACATACAGACAACCATGCATACATACATACATACATACATACATACAGACAATCATACATACATACAGAGATATACAGACAACCATACATACATACAGAGACATACAGACAACCATACATACATACAGAGACATACAGACAACCATGCATACATACATACATACATACATACAGACAATCATACATACATACATACAGAGACATACAGACAATCATACATACATACATACAGAGACATACATACAGAGACATACAGACAACCATACATACATACAGAGACATACAGACAACCATACATACATACAGAGACATACAGACAACCATGCATACATACATACATACATACATACAGACAATCATACATACATACAGAGACATACAGACAATCATACATACATACAGAGACATGCAGACAACCATACATACATACAGACAATCATACATACATAGACATACAGACAACCATACATACATACATACAGAGACATACAGACAACCATGCATGCATACATACATACAGACAATCATACATACATACATACATACATACATACAGACAACCATACATACATACAGAGACATACAGACAACCATGAATACATACATACATACTGTACATACAATCATAAATACATACATACAGACAGACAACCATACATACATACAGAGACATACAGACAACCATATATACATACAGACAACCATACATACATACAGACAACCATACATACATACATACATACAGAGACATACAGACAACCATACAAATACAGACAGACAACCATACATACATAGTGATATACAGACAACCATACATACATTGAGACATACAGACAACCATACACACATACAGTGACATACAGACATCCATATATACATACATTGAGACATACATACAACCATACATACATACAGACAACCATACATACATACAGAGACATACAGAAAACCATACATACACACGGACATCCATACACACATACAAAGACATACAGACAAACATATATACATACAGACAACCATACACACATACAGAGACATACAGAGAACCATACATACATACAGAAACATACAGACAACCATACATACATACAGACAACCATACATACATACAGAGACATACAGACAACCATACACACATACAGAGACATACAGACAACCATACATACATACATACAGAGACATACAGACAACCATACATACAGAGACATACAGACAACCATACATACATACAGAGACATACAGACAACCATACATACATACAGACAACCATACATACATACATACAGACAACCATACATACATACAGAGACATACAGACAACCATACATGCATACATACAGACAACCATACATACATACAGACAACCATACATACATACATACAGACAACCATACATACATACACAGACAACCATACATACATACATACAGACAACCATACATACATACATACAGACAACCATACATACATACAGAGACATACAGACAAACATACATACATACAGACAACCATACATACATACAGACAACCATACACATACAGAGACATACAGACAACCATACACACATACAGAGACATACAGACAACCATACACACATACAGAGGCATACAGACAACCGTACATACATACAGAGACATACAGACAACCAGACATACATACAGACAACCATACACACATACAGAGGCATACAGACAACCATACATACATACAGAGACATACAGACAACCATACATACATACAGACAACCATACATACATACATACATACAACCATACATACATACAGAGACAGACAGACAACCATACATACATACAGATACAGACAGACAACCATACATACATACATACAGATACAGACAACCATACATACATTGAGACATACAGACAACCATCACACATACAGTGACATACAGACATCCATATATACATACATTGAGACATTCATATAACAATACATACATACAGACAACCATACATACATACAGACAACCATACATACATACAGACAACCATACAGAGACATACAGACAACCATACATACAGACAACCATACACACATACAAAGACATACAGACAAACATATATACATACAGACAACCATACACACATACAGAGAACCATACATACATACAGACAACCATACATACATACAGAGACATACAGACAACCATACACACATACAGAGACATACAGACAACCATACATACATACAATCAGAAACATACAGACAACCATACACACATACAGAGACATACAGAGAAACATGCATACATACATACATACATACAGAGACATACAGACAACCATACATACATACAGAGACATACAGACAACCATACATACATACAGACAACCATACATACATACATACACTCATACATACATACAGAGACATACAGACAATCATACATACATACAGAGATATACAGACAACCATACATACATACAGAGACATACAGACAACCATACATACATACAGAGACAGACAGACAACCATACATACATACAGAGACAGACAGACAACCATATATACATACAGAGACATACAGACAACCATACATACATATATACAACTATACATACATACAGAGACATACAGACAACCATACATACATACATACAGAGACACAGACAACCATACATACATACAGAGACATACAGACAACCATACATACATATATACAACTATACATACATACAGAGACATACAGACAACCATACATACACACATACATACTGTACAGAGACACAGACAACCATACATACATACAGATACATACAGACAACTATACATACATACAGTGATATACAGACAACCATACATACATACAGAGACCCTCCTTCTCCCTCATGTTTAGCCCCATTAGATTGGCCATTTCAAGACCTTTTGTGCCAGTTAGGTGTCACTTTATTCCAGGGGACATTTTTCTACCGTAAAATGTACACATTTATCTCGAAGAGGGATCTTGGGGACATGTGTTCAAGTTTGATAGAGGTGTTGGGATGAAACTAAATATAATATATTTATGGATACATTTATAAACTAATAAAGTACAAGGTATCATGACCATAGAAAACTAACTAAAATACACACAAACAGACAGATAAGAAGACAAACAGACAGACAGGCAGAAAGATAAACAGACAGATAAACAGACATACAAAAAGAAAGACAAACAAACAGATAAACAGACAGATAAACAGACAGCCAGAAAGACAAACAGACAGATAAACAGACAGAACAACAGACAGGCAGACAAACAGACAGACAAACATACAGACAAACAGACAGACAAACATACAGACAAACATACAGACAAATAGACAAATAAACAAACAGACAGACAAACAGACAGATAAACAAACAGACAAACAGACAGATAAACAAACAGACAAACAAACAGACACACAGACAGACATACAAACAAACAGGCAAAAAGACAGGTACACAGACAGAAAAAACTAAAAACATAAAACAAAAATGCCCCGACTGACAAACGGAAAGAACAGACCGGCAAACAAACAAATCTGACAAACATAGCACAACACAATGTACCGAGAACTCCTAATTAGCCTCTCACAGAACTAAGCACACACAGACAGACAGACAGAGAGACAGAACTAAACACAGACAGACAGACAGATATACAGATAGATAGACAGACAGATAGACAGACAGACAGATAGCCAGACAGACAGACAGACAGATAGCCAGACAGACAGAACTAAGCACAGACAGACAGACATAACTAAACACAGACAGACAGACAGACGGACAGACACACACACACACATACAGTACATACATACATACAGACAGACAGACAGACACAAACTGATTCAGACAGGCCTAGAACACTAAAGTACCTGGATTCCTTAATTGACCTCTCACAAAACTAAATACAGACAGACAAACAGACAATATAACAGACATCCAGACATTACAGACAGACAGAGAACACAGGATCCCTTAAGGGGGGATGGTTCACTTTTTGGTCGATTTTGTTCATGTATTAATTATGTTTCTAGTTTCCTCCCTAGCCCTCCACCAAGCTTTAACAAAAAAAAAAAAAAAAAAAATCCCCTTTCTTGATTAATTTGTACATTTTTCGGTAGAAAAATGTCCCGGCCGTTCTTCCAAAATTACAGGCTCACTATCGTTCGTCAGAAAAGAAAAAAAAAATCGACACCTAAATAGCACGAAAAGTTTAAATATTGACAAGGATGTGGGGCGGAAGGTCTTAAAATCGACAATCTAATGGGACAAACATCGTAAAATCTAAAACATAATTGGGCTAAACACGAGGGAGAAGGGGGTCCAGAAAAGCGACCCATCTCCCCTTAATTGGCCTCTCACAGAACTAAATACAGACAGACAGACAACCAGACATAACAGACACCCAGAGAACACAGGATCCCTTAATTGGCCCCTCAGAGAACTACAGTGACAAGAAGTACGGTACAATGGTGGATAAATAGTTAAATAGAAATAACTGATCTTATTATACTAAAGAAAGAGACAGATACACATTCACTCTCTCCCTCAATCTGTCTTTCCATCATCCTATGACTTAAACTGCTTCAAACGCTAACGTACCTTGAATTTGGGTTGCTATCACTCTTTCAACTGTGTGGGAGACACTTGCCACAGGCAGCATTGCCTTTTTTCTCCTTCATACGCATAACAAAGTAGGTAGGTAGGTAGACATGGAAGTAGTTACGAATCTAGGCACATAAGTAGGTAGGTAGTTAGATAGGAACATTGTTAGCCAGTTAGGCATAGAGAAAGCTAGGTAGGTAGATATGTCAGTACTTAGGTAGGTAGGCAGGTAGATATGTAAGTAGTTAGGGAGGTAGGTAGGTAGATATGTCAGTACTTAGGGAGGTAGACAGGGAGATATGTAAGTAATTAGGGAGGTAGGTAGGTAGGTAGATATGTCTACTTAGGTAGGTAGGCAGGTAGATAAGTAAGTAGTTAGGGAGGTAGGTAGGTAGATATGTCAGTACTTAGGTAGGTAGGGAGGTAGATATGTAAGTAGTTAGGGAGGTAGGTAGGTAGATATGCCAGTACTTAGGGAGGTAGGCAGGTAGATATGTAAGTAGTTAGGGAGGTAGGTAGGTAGATATGTCAGTACTTAGGGAGATAGGTAGGGAGATATGTAAGTAATTAGGGAGGTAGGTAGGTAGATATGTCAGTACTTAGGTAGGTAGGCAGGTAGATATGTAAGTAGTTAGGGAGGTAGGTAGGTAGATATGTCAGTACTTAGGTAGGTAGGCAGGTAGATATGTAAGTAGTTAGGGAGGTAGGGAGATAGATATGTCAGTACTTAGGTAGGTAGGCAGGTAGATATGTAAGTAGTTAGGGAGGTAGGTAGGTAGATAAGTCAGTACTTAGGGAGGTAGGCAGGGAGATATGTAAGTAATTAGGGAGGTAGGTAGATAGATATGTCAGTTGTTAGGGAGGTAGGTAGGTAGATATGTCAGTAGTTAGGGAGGTAGGCAGGTAGATATGTAAGTAGTTAGGGAGGTAGGTAGGTAGATATGTCAGTACTTAGGTAGGCAGGAAGATAGATATGTAAGTAGTTAGGTAGGTAGGCAGGTAGATATGTCAGTAATTAGGGAGGTAGATATGTCAGTAGGTAGGCAGGTAGATACGTCAGTAGTTAGATAGCTAGTGACACAGATAGGCAGGTAGGTACACAGGTAGACAGGCAATTAGGTAGATTTTCCGTCTAGGTCCAGTAGTTCAACAGGTAAAAATAAATTAGTTAAAAACAATAGAAAAATAGTTGCAAATACAAGTAATAGTTTGAGTGTTTATTATACAAATTGCAGGAGTTTATGTAACAAAATGAACGAACTTAGAGCACTGGTTAGCAAAGAAAATATAGACATAATAGCGCTAACTGAAACATGGATTAATACAGAAACCAGGCATTTTTTAGCAGAGTTTGATATACCAGGATATAGTTTGTTTAAATATGACCGAACAAGTAAGAGGGGTGGCGGTATAGCAGTGTTTGTCAGGAGTTCATTAAAAAGCTGTACTAAATCAGGTATTAGAGTAAATAATGAAAATGAAAGTGTTTGGGTAGAAGTTAACGAAGGTAGTGAGACTTTAGTTATTGGAGTTATGTATAGACCGCCAAATATGAGTAGAAATGACGGAACATCATTATGGGAGGAAATTAAAATAGCATCAAGGCTTAGCAACGTGTGCATCATGGGGGATTTTAATTTCCCTAATATAGATTGGCAGCAACAAATAGGGGACTCTGATTCAAAGGAGTTTATTGAGGTAGTACAAGATAGTTTTTTATCTCAATTCATAGATACGCCGACTAGAGGTGATAATATTCTCGATTTAGTTTTCAGTAACAATGAACATATGATAAATAGTGTAGAAATCGGGGACCACCTTGGAAATAGTGATCACAATTCTGTGTATTTTAATATACAATGGAAAGGTAATATCAGAGAGAATACAACATTAATACCTGACTTCAGAAAAGCCAATTATGGTGGGTTAAGAGAAGCCCTGTTAGCGGACCCTATGGTCAAAAAATTAAGTCGATCCAGGTGTCCAAATGAGTGTATCCTTTCTCAGGCACCTGTCATCTTAAGTCAGGAGGAGACGTCAAACTTGGTAGATACATACGATAATTTTATCAAGTCAGTATTCAATGCGCAAAATAAATATATCCCCAAAAGAAAATTTAGATCAACACAGAACCAACCCAAATGGATGAATAATAGACTATTAGATCTTCTAGGAAAAAAGAGAGGAATATATAGAAAAATTAAAAAAGGCGAAATTCACCTACTTGCTTACTATCAGAATCTATCACGACAGGTAAAAAAGGATATTAGTAAAGAAAAAAGAAATTATGAAATTAAGGTTGCCAATGATTCAAAAAATAATCCTAAAGCTTTTTACCAACTATATAAATCCAAGGTTAGAGATGTAATTGGTCCCCTTAAAACTTCGATAGGAAAATTGACAGAAAGTGATTTAGAAATGTGCAGTACATTAAATAGTCAATTTCTTTCCGTTTTCACTAATGAAAATTTGGCACAGTTTCCAGAAGTCCGTAAGGTATACAGCGATAGTATAGAAAATAGGTTAAGTACGGTTACTATAAGTAGAAATGATGTGGTTAAGGAAATTGACAGACTGAAACCTCATAAATCGCCTGGTCCTGATGAGGTATATGCTAGAGTATTAAAAGAATGCAGAGATGAGTTAAGTTATCCATTAACATTTCTATTTAACAAGTCATTAGAAACAGGTATAGTTCCAGAAGCTTGGAAGCTTGCAAATGTAGTTCCGATCTTCAAAAAAGGTGATAAATCAATAGCATCCAATTACCGTCCCATTAGTCTCACTTCAATCATAGGAAAACTACTAGAGTCAATTATTGCTAGGAAAATGAGAAACCACTTAGAAACATTTAACTTAATCAATTCTTCTCAGCATGGATTCACTCAGGGACGGTCTTGCCTTACTAATTTGCTTAGTTTTTTCTCAGAGGTATATGAAGCAGTAGATAATGACAAGTCATATGATATATATTTAGATTTCAGTAAAGCTTTCGACAGAGTCCCTCATGAGAGATTGATGAGAAAGGTTGAGGCATATGGAATAGGTGGGGCGTTGTTAGGATGGATTAGGTCATGGCTAATTGGTAGGAAGCAGAGAGTCAGCATAAATGGTACCAAGTCAGAATGGGGAGCAGTCAAAAGTGGTGTCCCCCAGGGATCGGTATTAGGTCCCCTGTTGTTTCTTATATACATAAATGACCTAGATTTAGGTATAACTAGTAGGATAAGTAAATTCG
This sequence comes from Paralithodes platypus, assembly GCA_032716605.1. Taxonomy (NCBI): domain Eukaryota; kingdom Metazoa; phylum Arthropoda; class Malacostraca; order Decapoda; family Lithodidae; genus Paralithodes; species Paralithodes platypus. The sequence goes on along the minus strand of CM064504.1, from coordinate 27,055,909 downwards.
CAGACGATACTAAAATAGGGAGATCAATTGATTCAGATAGCGATATAGAGTGCCTCCAAAGGGATCTAGATACCTTACATGAATGGTCAGTAAATTGGCAGATGAAATTTAACATTGACAAATGCAAGGTATTAAAGATAGGGAAGATGCAAACAAATGTTAAATATAAACTAGCTAATTTAGAATTAGAAAATTCAGACTGCGAGAAAGATCTAGGTGTGTTTGTTAGCAATGATTTGAAGCCTAGAAAACAGTGTATAAGCGTTCGTAATAAGGCAAACAGGATTCTCGGGTTCATCTCTAGGAGTGTGAGTAACAGAACTGCTGATGTTATCTTAAAACTTTACTTGTCATTAGTGAGACCCCATATGGATTATGCTGTCCAATTTTGGTGTCCTTATTACAGAATGGACATAGATTCATTGGAGAGAGTACAGCGTAGAATGACAAAAATGATACATAATATTAGAAATCTTTCGTATGAAGAAAGGTTGAAGAAATTAGGTTTACATTCGTTAGAGAGACGCAGAGTTAGAGGGGATATGATAGAGGTGTTCAAGTGGGTTAGTGGGATTAACAAAGGGGACATGGCAAATGTACTAAAGCTCAGTGATAGCGAAAGAACTCGTACCAATGGTTTCAAATTAGATAAATTTCGTTTCAGAAAAGATATAGGCAAGTATTGGTTTGGTAACAGAGTTGTAGACGGGTGGAATGGACTACCAAGTGCTATAGTGGGATCTAAAACTGTAGGGAGCTTTAAGATAAAATTGGATAAGCATATGGACGAGAAGGGTTGGGTGTGAAGGGAGATCAGCCGGGTTGGGCCAATCAGCGCTCTGCAGACCTCCATAATCCTGCGTTAATCTCTAACCGTTTTGGTAAGATGATCCTCAGGGTATTAGAGTGTGAAGCCTATAATTGGGCTTTGTAATGAATTGGGGTTGTGTGGGACAGGGATCTGCCTTGCTTAGGCCAATCGGCTTTCTGCAGACTCCCATTTTCTTATGTTCTTATGTTCTTATGTATATATTTACCCCGACACGTGGAGGGTGAGGTTTACCCCGACAAGTGGAGGCTGAGGGGAGGGAGATAGGTTGACGGGCGGTGATAGGTATATTTGGAAGAAGGTAGACAGGTAGGTACATTATTGAACAGGTAGGGAACAGCTTGGGAGGGGAGCGTATATGGGGGAGAGAGAGTGAGAGTGAGAGAGTACAAAGGAGTACAAAGGAAATCAAGCAACAACAGGTCTAGTGACCCTTCTAGGCTGCTTGTCCTCCAAAACACTGAGGATCAAGTGTCCAAACAGTGGTTTAGAGTGGGTAAGGGAACATTGGAAAGGGAACTACTGCCCTAGAACTAATGTCCGTGGCAGGATTAGGAAGTTAGTAGGGGACAGATGGGTTAGTAACTGAGGGGGGGATAAATAAAGTTATTCATTTACAAACGCAGTCAGTCGCGGGTTTGATGCGAGATATTTGTCTAAGCGGAGTTTAAATGAATCAACGGTGCTGCAGTCTATAACGTCTCGGGGAAGCCCATTCCACAAGTTGACAACTCGATTGAAGAAGAAATTCTTAGATTCGTGTGAGTTAAAAGATTTACCAATAATTTTACAACCGTTTCCCCGTGTGTAATTAGATTGGTCGATAGTGAAGTACTTACTACAGTTCATATTGTCGATGCCTTTGATGATTTTGAACACTTGAATTAAGTCACCTCTTAATCTGCGCTGGGTTAAAGGAAATAGATTTAATTCTCTAAGACGCTCTTCGTATGGTTTGTTCTTTAGGCTAGGTATAATTTTGGTAACTCTACGTTGAACTCGTTCTAGCTTGTTTATATCTTTTTGGTAATAAGGACACCAGGATTGAATGCAGTATTCCAGAAGAGGGCGGACTAGGGAATTGTAAAGGGTTAGGATAACTTCTTTGGATTTATGCTCAAATGACCTGCCTATAAAGCCAATTATTTTGTTTGCCTTCTTAACAACTTCTGAACATTGTTGACTCGGTTTTAGGTTACTCGATATTGTTACTCCCAGATCGGTTTCTCTGTTTACATTCTTAAGCTGAGTGCCATTCATCGAATAGTTTGCTTTCTCATTTAGGTAATCGATATGTAGTACTTTACATTTATCCGCATTGAAACTCATTTGCCAAATTTGGGCCCAACGTGACAATTTATCTAGATTGTGTTGCATATCGTCAACTTGTTCTTTTGAGAGTACGCTATTTGCAATTTTTGTATCGTCAGCAAATTTTGAGATTGTACAGGTGAGACCCTCATCTATGTCGTTGATGTAAATTAGAAAGAGAATTGGTCCTAGTACCGATCCCTGGGGTACCCCGCTACTTACATTGGTCCTTTTAGATGCCTTACCGTTTATGACTACTCTTTGCTTTCTGTCGCTGAGCCAATTTTCTATCCATTTCAACATACCGTCTTGTATTCCATGCGCTTTTAGTTTTAGCAGTAAACGTTTGTGGGGAACTTTGTCAAAGGCCTTTTGAAAATCAAGGTATATAATATCTACTGCTTTACTCTCATCGTAGAGGTTGAGGATATCGTGGAAGAAGTCTAAGAGGTTTGTTAAACAGGAACGTTTTTTACGAAAGCCGTGTTGAGTATCTTTATGTAAGTTATTTGCCTCTAAGTGATTTACGAGTCTGTCTCGTATGACCATTTCTAGCATTTTACATACAATTGAGGTTAAGCTAATTGGACGATAGTTACTGGGTAGGGATTTGCTGCCTTTTTTGAATATCGGTGTTACGTTGGCTAGCTTCCACTGATCAGGCATAGTCCCAGACTGCAAGGATTCATTGAATAGCAATGTCAGTGGTTTGGAGAGCTCATCCTTAGCTTCCTTTAGAACTCTAGGCGAGATTGTATCAGGTCCAGGCATTTTATTTACCTTGAGTTTATCTAAACAATTCAATACTTCTCTCTCTGTAACGGTGATATTGCTTAGAACATCTGAATTATCAATCTGAATCGGCGATGGTGTAGGGATATCACTGAGGTCTTCGGTTGTAAAAACTGATGCAAAGAAGGTATTGAGGGCATTACTCATTTGTACTTCGTCTTTGGTGTATTCTCCATTTTCATCGACTAACGGTCCAACAGTTGAAGTAACTACTTTTTTTCTTTCTGATATAACTATAGAATTCTTTCGGGTTTGTTTTACTTTGATTCGCAACATGTAACTCCAGGGTCTTTTTACTTTGCTTAATTAACTTTTTGGCTTTGCGTCGTAGCTCTACAAATTTCACCCGTTCTTCGTCATTTTGTGAGGATTTTAATCTATCATTAGCAAATTTTTTAGCAAGCAGACAGTCTGAAATATCTTTATTCCACCATTTGGGCTTATCATTATGGCCTGGACGCCTTATTTTCGAAGGTATCCAGTCTTGCACTGCCTTAAGGTAAGTGGTTGTGAAACACTCCCAAGATGTATTTATGTCGTTATTGTTAGTCAGAAAGCTCCAGTCAGTTTCTCTAAGCTTTGATTTAAGTTTATGAAAATTTGCTTTCTTGAAATTAGGGACTTTCTCAATGCTGCTATTTGATTTGTTACTAGTAAATTTTAAAGTGAAAGTTATCGTACGATGGTCGCTGTTACTGAATTCATCACCAACATTCAAATTCTCTATTAATTCTTCTTTTGTTGCGAGTACAAGGTCAAGCACATTATTACCACGGGTCGGAGATTGTACAAATTGAGAAAGTGAACTCTCTTGCAAGTTAGCATAGAGGTCGTGTCCAGAGTGTGAAGTAAGAATATTGCCCCATTTAGTCACGGGTAAGTTGAAATCGCCAAGAGTTACGGTATCTTGTATGTTAGTTATTTCTGCAATTTGTTCATAATTTTCACTGTCAGTTTGCACTGATTGAGATGGGGGTTTGTATAATAAAGCTAGGGTTATTTTAGTTCCTCGTTTATTATTTAATAGTACGTAAGATATGTCTATATTCGGAATTTGAGGTTTTGACATTAAGACGGGATTAAGACTTTCCTTTATAAAAAACAGAACTCCTCCTCCATTTCTATTGATCCGACTTTTCTCAAACATTGTATAACCAGGAAGCGTATATTCGGCTAAAAAGTCTCTGTCTTCCGTATTTAACCAAGATTCTGTAATGCCGATTATATCATAATGTTCTGTAAACACGATTTCCTCTAGATCTGAAAATTTATTGTGTATGCTACGAGCATTTACATAAAACACCTTAAGAGTATTAGAGTTGGATGTTACTGATTGTGCATTGTCTTAATTTTCAGTTCGTATTTGACTTACACTACCCTGTCTGGGGTCTGGTTGACCCCGTTTTTTGAACGGAAATCCTTGACTGCATCGTTCAGCAGACGACCAAGACGTGCAGCTCCTACTTCATTGAGATGTACACCATCTCCTGAAAACAAAGATTTATCATAGTAAAAATGATCCCACGTGTCGACAAAGCCAATGTTCTCCTCCCTGCAGAGTTTGGCTAGTCGGCGATTTGTACTGGTAGCTATGTTGTAGAATCGGTTTTCTACATCAATCCGGTGAACAATTCCTGAAATTAAGATTCTATTAGATTTTTCCTTGAAGGACCTGATCAGCCGCCGGTACTTGCAAAGTAGTTCCTCTGACCGTGTCCGTTGGACATCGTTAGATCCAACGTGGATGACGTACATAGTGCTTGCGGGGGCGAGCCTGGAAACCTCTTCCACAGCCGCAACAATGTCGTCCACGCCACCACCTGGAATACAGAATCGCTTTCTGGTCCTGGGTGCCCTGGCGCAGAACTCGGTTAGTTGGTCACGGACCATGGAGTCGCCCACAAGCCGAACTTCTTCCGTTTCCTCTTCCTCGTCAATAGCAAGAATTTTGAAGCGGTTTTGGCATGTTGTCGGGATGACCTTCCTGGTACTGGTACTGGGATGCACATTGTTTCTCACTAACTGAAAATTGTCCTGGTGGGGAGTGAGAGTAGAGTCATTATTATTTTCTGCAACATCTAAGGTAGCTGCTGGTGTGGGTACCGGTACCGGTACTGTATGCACTGGAATGGCGGTTGACATCGTAGTGGTTTCTTGGGCCGAGGGCACTCCTACGTTGAGTGTGGCAAATTCTTGAAGGGATTCAAGCTTCGTAGTCAGGGCATCGATCTTGCGGTGATCTGCATTCAATTCATCCGCAATCTTCTCTCGGAGCTGGCAAAATATACAAATTTGGACATCAGTATCAACAAACATGGTAGGGCCAAATTTACCGGAACAACTCGTGCAGGTTCGTTGCGGCGCCATGACGATATAATCACAATATGCCTGAAAATCACACAAATTTATGTTAGCAAAATGGTACAATTAGGCCTAAAGCCTGAAAATCACAAAAAATGTAGGTTAGCAATGTGATACAATTAATTCCTGAAAATCACACAATATTTTGATAGCAATATGATAAAATTAATATGCCTGTAAATCACAAAAAAATATGTTAGCAATAGAACACAATTTATGCCTGAAAATAAAACAAAAATTGATGTTAGCAGTATGACACAGTTAAAGCCTGAAAATCACAAATGGACTAGAAATTTGTTAAAAAATTTACTGGAAAAAAAAAGTGGGAGAGGGTTAATGTAGCCTAGTGAGAAAACTGGAAAACAGTATACAGTACAGTAACAAAACATATTTGTTAGCAATATGGTACAATTAATGCCTGTAAATCACAAAAAGAATATGTTAATCACAAAAAGAATATTATGGCTGTAAATCACAAAAAATATGTTAGCAATAGAACACAATTTATGCCTGAAAAAAAAAATTGATGTTAGCAGTATGACACAGTTAAAGCCTGAAAATTGTAAATGGACTAGTAATTTGTTACAAAATTTACTGGAAAAAAAAGTGGGAGAGGGTTAATTTAGCCTAGTGAGAAAACTGGAAAGCAGTATACAGTACAGTAACAACAAATATTGGTTAGCAATATGGTACAATTAATGCCTGTAAATCACAAAAAGAATATGTTGATCACAAAAAGAATATGTTAGCACTAGAACACAATTTTATGCCTGAAAATAAAAATAAAATGATGTTAGCAGTATGACACAGTTAGGCTAAAGCCTGTATATTAGTTTATACAGTGGTCGACACAATACTAATAATAATGGAGTTAGTAATATCCTGGCAAGAGTGTGAGAGGCCTATTAATATGGTGACAAGTATCTGAAATGCGATTAATAAATAGGCTATCAAAAAGTATTACAGTAACTAAATTATTCTAACCCAATATTTAAACTATTTTGACAAATGTTACTGTGTGCGATTTATATAGATAACCAAGATAAAAAGTTCAACCAAGTACAGTATTGGCTAGAATTTGATATATAAAATACAAGAAGAGGGTTTGTTTATGCGTACACAGGTGGCGCTGGTATCGGCGGCGTCTCTACTAACTTGACAAATAGAATTTTGAAAAACAAACGTTTATCAGTCAAAACTACAGTACAATGTCATGCAAGATAACTACTGGGTGGTTTGCTAAGCACTTAACTACAGTGAGGGCTAAAATATCTACAATAAGTGTTAGAACTTTATAATATGAAGTAAGCAAATAGTTTGTTTACTTTAGAGCGTCGGTCGTCACTAACCGGTAAGAGTGTGTGTGTGTGTGTGTGTGTGTGAGAGAGAGAGAGAGAGCGAGAGCGAGTGAGAGTGAGAGAGGTAAAGGAACAGAATGGAAGGCAGACTGAAACATGAGCAAGAGAGAGATTGTGTGTGTCGTGTATGTGTGTGTCTGTGTGTGTGTGTGTGTGGTGTGTGGTACCTTTTCCACCTCCCAAGTGGCCAAGATTCCTTAATGGTCTATTTATATCTACTCCTTCTCTCACCTTTACCATCTACTCCTTCTCTCACCTTTACCATCTACTCCTCTCACCTTTACCATCTACTTCTTCTCTCACCTTTACCATCTACTCCTCTCACCTTTACCATCTACTCCTTCTCTCACCTTTACCATCTACTCCTTCTCTCACCTTTATTGTCTACCCCTGTTCTCACCTTTACCATCTACTCCTTCTCTCACCTTTACCATCTACTCCTTCTCTCACCTTTATTATCTACCCCTGTTCTCACCTTTACCATCTACTCCTTCTCTCACCTTTACCATCTACTCCTTCTCTCACCTTTACCATCTACTCCTTCTCTCACCTTTACCATCTACTCCTTTTCTCACCTTTACCATCTACTCCTTCTCTCACCTTTACCATCTACTCCTTCTCTCACCTTTACCATCTACTCCTTCTCTCACCTTTACCATCTACTCCTTCTCTCACCTTTACCATCTACTCCTTCTCTCACCTTTACCATCTACTCCTTCTCTCACCTTTACCATCTACTCCTTCTCTCACCTTTACCATCTACTCCTTCTCTCACCTTTACCATCTACTCCTCTCACCTTTGCCATCTACTCCTTCTCTCACCATTACCATCTACTCCTTCTCTCACCTTTACCATCTACTCCTTCTTTCACCTTTATCATCTACTCCTTCTCTCACCTTTGCCATCTACTCCTTCTCTCACCTCTCTTCACCCGCCGGCTTTAGCACCGCCAACAGCTCCGCAGCGCCACTGAGAAAACTCGATCCTAATTTGAGTATTTCATATCCCAATTCCCTTTATTCATTGCATGAACAGTAGTTAAGTGCTTGTTTAACCTCCACATAGTTCTGTAGTTACCGTGCATGTTATTTTATTGCTTTTCTGACTGATAAACATTGTTGTTTACATTTATTATCCTAGCTTGTAGCAGACGACGCACGCGCACCTCTAATCGACCTAGCTTTGTATTTTCTTATTAACTCTAGTAGGTATCGTATTCAGTATCCTACTGTAGCTATATATATCTGTAATTTTAGTTGTTGCTTGCATGATCTTGTAGTAAACTTTGACTGATAACTTTGTTTATCTAAATATAATCCTGCTTGACTAGCCTACAGTGACACCAGCGCCATCTGTTGATACAGTATATTAACCCCTTGTGTGCAGTTACGATTTATTTTTATATAATCTCTATTTGTTAAATTGTATATTTAGTCACATATTCTATTATATATATATATATATATATATATATATTTGTTTTGCTTTTTTAGGTAGGTTATCACCCCTGGTAGCCTACTTCTGCATATTTCATACTTTTTGTTTTTGGTTATTTTTGTTTTCGGTTAGTCTAGGCTATCATCCCTGGTGGCCTATTTCTGCGTACGGTACTTCAATTTTTAAATTTTCAGTTAGGCTATCACCGCTGATGGCCTATTTCTGCGTACCGGTATTTCATAATTTTTGTTTTCGGTTACTTTTGTTTTCGGTTAGTCTAGGCTATCATCCCTGGTGGCCTATTTCTGCGTACTTCAATTTTTAAATTTTCAGTTAGGCTATCACCGCTGGTGGCCTATTTCTGCGTTCCGGTATTTCATAATTTTTGTTTTCGGTTATTTTTGTTTTCGGTTAGTCTAGGCTATCACCGCTGGTGGCCTATTTCTGCGTACCGGTATTTCATAATTTTTGTTTTCGGTTATTTTTGTTTTCGGTTAGTCTAGGCTATCATCCCTGGTGGCCTATTTCTGCGTACTTCAATTTTTAAATTTTCAGTTAGGCTATCACCGCTGGTGGCCTATTTCTGCTTACCGGTATTTCATAATTTTTGTTTTCGGTTAGGATAGGCTATAACCCCTGGTGGCCTATTTCTGTTTAAATATACATAAAATTGTTTTCGGTTCGGCTATCACTGCATATTCAAATTTAATTTATTTTTATTTTTATTTTTGGTTAGGCTATCAGCGCTGATAACCTATTTGTGTGTATTTCAACATTTTTGTTTTCGGTTAGGCCTATTTAAGTAAGTGAAGCGACCTGAAGGGATTGAAGTGTTTTTAAAGTGAGTTTAGTGTTTTTAAAGTGAGTTAAGTGTTTTTAAGTTAGTGAAGTGATCTGAAGAAAGTGATCGTCACCATGCCTCGTGCCTGTACGAACTGCGCCGGTAGGTTTGGTGCTTCCATGTTTGCTCCTGTCGATCCACAAGTCTGCCGACTCTGCCAGCAACGAGAGGATTTGACAGCAAAATTGGATGAAGCCCACAACAAGATCAACGCCCTCACCAGGAAGCTGGAATCACTCCAAGAGTTTGTAACACTCAACGTTGGAGTATCACTAACTCCAATTGTTTCAACTCCAGCATCCACCACCGCCCCAACGTCATCTGCCAACAATCCAACACCTGCAGTAGACACTGCAGCAGATGCTTCTGACGAACCTGAGCCGACATCAAACCAGGACAGCCGCCCTGTTCACCTTAGTCTCTCCCCCACTCCTCGTGCAAGAAGCCTGCTAGCACGAACAGTACCAACCCTTCGCCCCCGTTCTAACCACTCCTCTCCCCGACCTGTACGTAGAGTCCCGCCACCACAGGTTTCCGGATTTACACCAGTGAGGAACAGTGCACGGCCAATGCAGAAAAGGTCTCATCTACCAGTCACAATGTCAAACAGATTTGAGATATTGGTAGAGATGGAAGACGAACCAGAGGAGACCAGGCTCGTTGGGGATTCCATCCTACGAGGACAGGTCGAAGAGTTCTGCGACAGAGTCCCAAATCAACGAAAAAGATTTTGCATCCCAGGAGCTGGACTGGACGACATTGTGGAAGCCTTCGAAGATACCACAAAGGATGCAAATGAAAATACCATTTTTGTCATCCATGCTGGTTCAAATGACGTCATGCGCACCAGATCCGAAGAGTTGATGGAGAAATATCGCAAGATGATCCAGCACTACAAAAACAAGTCAAGGAATATCATCATCTCAGGCGTTCTCCCCAAGATCGACGCACCTGACAAATTCTACGACAAGGCCTTCAGCACAAATAGCCGACTAAAATATTTGTGTCTGAGGGAAGAAGTTGAATTCATCAACCTCTGGGACAACTTCTACAACCAGCCTACTCTGTTCCGCAAGGATGGCACTCATCTAAACCCTGTGGGTTCAGCACGCATGGGTCGTCTCCTACACGAAGCAGTCCGCAGCCATGGATCAAAAAACGCCATCCGAGAAGAAGCAGCAGTGACATAAATCATCCAACGCCAAGAAAAAAACAGAGGCAACCGAGGACCACCAGAGATAAGGACCGAAGACAGCGAGGACCGAGGACAGCCATGAACATAAATGTAGATCCGACAAGAACCAAAAATATTATTAAAGAGCGTTCCGTGAGTTCTAAAATAACAAATTTAAAGGTTTTCTATGCAAACGCTCGTAGCATATGCAATACATTTTCAGATTTAGAGGAGCTAGTGTTTACAGAAAATTATGATGTGATTGGCATAACAGAATCTTGGCTCAATACAGAAGATAGAGACTTTTTAGCAGAGTATTCACTTCCCGGTTATGTAATGTTTGAGAAAAGCCGAATAAATCGAAATGGAGGTGGCGTTTTACTTTATATCAAAGAAAGTCTTAACCCTACCCTCTTGTCAAAACCTCAAATTGTGAATGTCGACGCATCTTTTGTGCTAATAAAGAATAATAAAGGTACAAAAATAATACTTGCATTAATATACAGACCTCCAGCTCAATCAGTGCAAACTGACCGAGAAATTTACGAACAAATTGCAGATGTAAGTAACTCACAAGATACCGTAATTTTTGGCGACTTTAATTTACCTGTGACCAAGTGGGGCGATACTCTTACTTCACACTCCGGACATGACTTGTATACGAACTTGCAAGAGAGTTCGCTTTATCAATTTGTTCGAACGCCAACCCGTGGTAATAACGTTCTTGACATTGTACTTGCAACAAAAGAAGAATTAATTGAGAATTTGAATGTTGGTGATGAATTCAGTAACAGCGACCATCGTACGATAACTTTCACTTTAAAGTTTACTAGTAACGAACCAAATAGTAGCATTGAAAAAGTCCCTAATTTCAAGAAAACAAACTTCCATAAACTTAGAGCTATGTTTAAAGAAACTGACTGGAGCTTTTTAATTCACAATAACGACATAAATACATCTTGGAAGTTATTCGAAGCCACTTACCTAAAAGCAGTGCAAGACTGCATACCATCGAAAATACGGCGTCCAGGCCATAATAATAAGCCCAAATGGTGGAATAAAGATATTTCAAACTGCCTGCTTGCTAAAAAATTTGCTAATGATAGATTAAAATCCTCACAAAATGACGAAGAACGGCTGAAATTTGTAGAGCTACGACGCAAAGCCAAAAAGTTAATTAAGCAAAGTAAAAAGACTTTAGAGTTACATATTGCGAATCAAAGTAAAACAACCCCGAAAGAATTCTATAGTTATATCAGAAAGAAAAAAGTAGTTACTTCAACTGTTGGACCATTAGTCGATGAAAATGGAGAATACACCAAAGACGAAGTACAAATGAGTAATGCCCTCAATACCTTCTTTGCATCAGTTTTACAACAGAAGACCTCAGTGATATCCCTACACCATCGCCGATTCAGATTGATAATTCAGATGTTCTAAGCAATATCACCGTTACAGAGAGAGAAGTATTGAATTGTTTAGATAAACTCAAGGTAAATAAAACGCCTGGACCTGATACAATCTCGCCTAGAGTTCTAAAGGAAGCTAAGGATGAGCTCTCCAAACCACTGACATTACTATTCAATAAATCCTTGCAGTCTGGAACTATGCCCGATCAGTGGAAGCTAGCCAACGTAACACCGATATTAAAAAAAGGCAGCAAATCCCTACCAGTAACTATCGTCCAATTAGCTTAACCTCAGTTGTATGTAAAATGCTAGAAACGGTCATACGAGACAGACTCGTAAATCACTTAGAGGAAAATAACATACTTAAAGATACTCAACACGGCTTTCGTAAAAAACGTTCCTGTTTAACAAACCTCTTAGACTTCTTCCACGATATCCTCAACCTCTACGATGAGAGTAAAGCTGTAGATATTATATACCTTGATTTTCAAAAGGCCTTTGACAAAGTTCCCCACAAACGTTTACTGCTAAAACTAAAAGCACATGGAATACAAGACGGTGTGTTGAAAAGGATAGAAAATTGGCTCAGCAACAGAAAGCAAAGAGTAGTCATAAACGGTAAGGCATCTAAATGGACCAATGTAAGTAGCGGGGTACCCCAGGGATCGGTACTAGGACCAATTCTCTTTCTAATTTACATCAACGACATAGATGAGGGTCTCACCTGTACAATCTCAAAATTTGCTGACGATACAAAAATTGCAAATAGCGTACTCTCAAAAGAACAAGTTGACGATATGCAACACAATCTAGATAAATTGTCATGTTGGGCCCAAATTTGGCAAATGAGTTTCAATGCGGATAAATGTAAAGTACTACATATCGGATACCTAAATGAGAAAGCAAACTATTCGATGAATGGCACTCAGCTTAAGAATGTAAACAGAGAAACCGATCTGGGAGTAACAATATCGAGTAACCTAAAACCGAGTCAACAATGTTCAGAAGTTGTTAAGAAGGCAAACAAAATAATTGGCTTTATAGGCAGGTCATTTGAGCATAAATCCAAAGAAATTATCCTAACCCTTTACAATTCCTTAGTCCGCCCTCTTCTGGAATACTGCGTTCAATCCTGGTGCCCTTATTACCAAAAAGATATAAACAAGCTAGAACGAGTTCAACGTAGAGTTACCAAAATTATACCTAGCCTAAAGAAAAAACCATACGAAGAGCGTCTTAGAGAATTAAATCTATTTCCTTTAACCCAGCGCAGATTAAGAGGTGACTTAATTCAAGTGTTCAAAATCATCAAAGGCATCGACAATATGAACTGTAGTAAGTACTTCACTATCGACCAATCTAATTACACGCGGGGAAACGGTTGCAAAATTATTGGTAAATCTTTTAACTCACACGAATCTAAGAATTTCTTCTTCAATCGAGTTGTCAACTTGTGGAATGGGCTTCCTCGAAACGTTATAGACTGCATCACCGTTGATTCATTTAAACTCCGCCTAGACAAATATCTCGCATCAAACCCGCGACTGACTGCGTTTGTAAATGAATAACTTTATTTTATCCCCCCCTCAGTTACTAACCCATCTGTCCCCTACTAACTTCCTAATCCTGCCACGGACATTAGTTCCAGGGCAGTAATTCCCTTTCCAATGTTCCCTTACCCACTCTAAACCACTGTTTGGACACTTGATCCTCAGTGTTTTGGAGGACAAGCAACCTAGAAGGGTCACTAGATCTGTTGTTGCTTGATTTCCTTTGTACTCCTTTGTACTCTTCTCTCACCTTTGCCATCTACTCCTTCTCTCACCTTTACCATCTACTTCTTCTCTCACCTTTACCATCTACTCCTTCTCTCACCTTTACCATCTACTCCTTCTCTCACCTTTGCCATCTACTCCTTCTCTCACCTTTACCATCTACTTCTTCTCTCACCTTTACCATCTACTCTTCACCTTTACATCTACTCCTTCTCTCACCTTTACCATCTACTCCTTCTCTCACCTTTACCATCTACTCCTTCTCTCACCTTTACCATCTACTCCTTCTCTCACCTTTACCATCTACTCCTTCTCTCACCTTTACCATCTACTCCTTCTCTCACCTTTACCATCTACTCCTTCTCACCTTTACCATCTACTCCTTCTCTCACCTTTACCATCTACTCTCACCTTTGCCATCTACTCCTTCTCTCACCATTACCATCTACTCCTTCTCTCACCTTTACCATCTACTCCTTCTTTCACCTTTATCATCTACTCCTTCTCTCACCTTTGCCATCTACTCCTTCTCTCACCTCTCTTCACCCGCCGGCTTTAGCACCGCCAACAGCTCCGCAGCGCCACTGAGAAAACTCGATCCTAATTTGAGTATTTCATATCCCAATTCCCTTTATTCATTGCATGAACAGTAGTTAAGTGCTTGTTTAACCTCCACATAGTTCTGTAGTTACCGTGCATGTTATTTTATTGCTTTTCTGACTGATAAACATTGTTGTTTACATTTATTATCCTAGCTTGTAGCAGACGACGCACGTGCACCTCTAATCGACCTAGCTTTGTATTTTCTTATTAACTCTAGTAGGTATCGTATTCAGTATCCTACTGTAGCTATATATATCTGTAATTTTAGTTGTTGCTTGCATGATCTTGTAGTAAACTTTGACTGATAACTTTGTTTATCTAAATATAATCCTGCTTGACTAGCCTACAGTGACACCAGCGCCATCTGTTGATACAGTATATTAACCCCTTGTGTGCAGTTACGATTTATTTTTATATAATCTCTATTTGTTAAATTGTATATTTAGTCACATATTCTATTATATATATATATATATATTTGTTTTGCTTTTTTAGGTAGGTTATCACCCCTGGTAGCCTACTTCTGCATATTTCATACTTTTTTGTTTTTGGTTATTTTTGTTTTCGGTTAGTCTAGGCTATCATCCCTGGTGGCCTATTTCTGCGTACGGTACTTCAATTTTTAAATTTTCAGTTAGGCTATCACCGCTGATGGCCTATTTCTGCGTACCGGTATTTCATAATTTTTGTTTTCGGTTACTTTTGTTTTCGGTTAGTCTAGGCTATCATCCCTGGTGGCCTATTTCTGCGTACTTCAATTTTTAAATTTTCAGTTAGGCTATCACCGCTGGTGGCCTATTTCTGCGTACCGGTATTTCATAATTTTTGTTTTCGGTTATTTTTGTTTTCGGTTAGTCTAGGCTATCATCCCTGGTGGCCTATTTCTGCGTACTTCAATTTTTAAATTTTCAGTTAGGCTATCACCGCTGGTGGCCTATTTCTGCTTACCGGTATTTCATAATTTTTGTTTTCGGTTAGGATAGGCTATAACCCCTGGTGGCCTATTTCTGTTTAAATATACATAAAATTGTTTTCGGTTCGGCTATCACTGCATATTCAAATTTAATTTATTTTTATTTTTATTTTTGGTTAGGCTATCAGCGCTGATAACCTATTTGTGTGTATTTCAACATTTTTGTTTTCGGTTAGGCCTATTTAAGTAAGTGAAGCGACCTGAAGGGATTGAAGTGTTTTTAAAGTGAGTTTAGTGTTTTTAAAGTGAGTTAAGTGTTTTTAAGTTAGTGAAGTGATCTGAAGAAAGTGATCGTCACCATGCCTCGTGCCTGTACGAACTGCGCCGGTAGGTTTGGTGCTTCCATGTTTGCTCCTGTCGATCCACAAGTCTGCCGACTCTGCCAGCAACGAGAGGATTTGACAGCAAAATTGGATGAAGCCACAACAAGATCAACGCCCTCACCAGGAAGCTGGAATCACTCCAAGAGTTTGTAACACTCAACGTTGGAGTATCACTAACTCCAATTGTTTCAACTCCAGCATCCACCACCGCCCCAACGTCATCTGCCAACAATCCAACACCTGCAGTAGACACTGCAGCAGATGCTTCTGACGAACCTGAGCCGACATCAAACCAGGACAGCCGCCCTGTTCACCTTAGTCTCTCCCCCACTCCTCGTGCAAGAAGCCTGCTAGCACGAACAGTACCAACCCTTCGCCCCCGTTCTAACCACTCCTCTCCCCGACCTGTACGTAGAGTCCCGCCACCACAGGTTTCCGGATTTACACCAGTGAGGAACAGTGCACGGCCAAGGCAGAAAAGGTCTCATCTACCAGTCACAATGTCAAACAGATTTGAGATATTGGTAGAGATGGAAGACGAACCAGAGGAGACCAGGCTCGTTGGGGATTCCATCCTACGAGGACAGGTCGAAGAGTTCTGCGACAGAGTCCCAAATCAACGAAAAAGATTTTGCATCCCAGGAGCTGGACTGGACGACATTGTGGAAGCCTTCGAAGATACCACAAAGGATGCAAATGAAAATACCATTTTTGTCATCCATGCTGGTTCAAATGACGTCATGCGCACCAGATCCGAAGAGTTGATGGAGAAATATCGCAAGATGATCCAGCACTACAAAAACAAGTCAAGGAATATCATCATCTCAGGCGTTCTCCCCAAGATCGACGCACCTGACAAATTCTACGACAAGGCCTTCAGCACAAATAGCCGACTAAAATATTTGTGTCTGAGGGAAGAAGTTGAATTCATCAACCTCTGGGACAACTTCTACAACCAGCCTACTCTGTTCCGCAAGGATGGCACTCATCTAAACCCTGTGGGTTCAGCACGCATGGGTCGTCTCCTACACGAAGCAGTCCGCAGCCATGGATCAAAAAACGCCATCCGAGAAGAAGCAGCAGTGACATAAATCATCCAACGCCAAGAAAAAAACAGAGGCAACCGAGGACCACCAGAGATAAGGACCGAAGACAGCGAGGACCGAGGACAGCCATGAACATAAATGTAGATCCGACAAGAACCAAAAATATTATTAAAGAGCGTTCCGTGAGTTCTAAAATAACAAATTTAAAGGTTTTCTATGCAAACGCTCGTAGCATATGCAATACATTTTCAGATTTAGAGGAGCTAGTGTTTACAGAAAATTATGATGTGATTGGCATAACAGAATCTTGGCTCAATACAGAAGATAGAGACTTTTTAGCAGAGTATTCACTTCCCGGTTATGTAATGTTTGAGAAAAGCCGAATAAATCGAAATGGAGGTGGCGTTTTACTTTATATCAAAGAAAGTCTTAACCCTACCCTCTTGTCAAAACCTCAAATTGTGAATGTCGACGCATCTTTTGTGCTAATAAAGAATAATAAAGGTACAAAAATAATACTTGCATTAATATACAGACCTCCAGCTCAATCAGTGCAAACTGACCGAGAAATTTACGAACAAATTGCAGATGTAAGTAACTCACAAGATACCGTAATTTTTGGCGACTTTAATTTACCTGTGACCAAGTGGGGCGATACTCTTACTTCACACTCCGGACATGACTTGTATACGAACTTGCAAGAGAGTTCGCTTTATCAATTTGTTCGAACGCCAACCCGTGGTAATAACGTTCTTGACATTGTACTTGCAACAAAAGAAGAATTAATTGAGAATTTGAATGTTGGTGATGAATTCAGTAACAGCGACCATCGTACGATAACTTTCACTTTAAAGTTTACTAGTAACGAACCAAATAGTAGCATTGAAAAAGTCCCTAATTTCAAGAAAACAAACTTCCATAAACTTAGAGCTATGTTTAAAGAAACTGACTGGAGCTTTTTAATTCACAATAACGACATAAATACATCTTGGAAGTTATTCGAAGCCACTTACCTAAAAGCAGTGCAAGACTGCATACCATCGAAAATACGGCGTCCAGGCCATAATAATAAGCCCAAATGGTGGAATAAAGATATTTCAAACTGCCTGCTTGCTAAAAAATTTGCTAATGATAGATTAAAATCCTCACAAAATGACGAAGAACGGCTGAAATTTGTAGAGCTACGACGCAAAGCCAAAAAGTTAATTAAGCAAAGTAAAAGACTTTAGAGTTACATATTGCGAATCAAAGTAAAACAAACCCGAAAGAATTCTATAGTTATATCAGAAAGAAAAAAGTAGTTACTTCAACTGTTGGACCATTAGTCGATGAAAATGGAGAATACACCAAAGACGAAGTACAAATGAGTAATGCCCTCAATACCTTCTTTGCATCAGTTTTTACAACAGAAGACCTCAGTGATATCCCTACACCATCGCCGATTCAGATTGATAATTCAGATGTTCTAAGCAATATCACCGTTACAGAGAGAGAAGTATTGAATTGTTTAGATAAACTCAAGGTAAATAAAACGCCTGGACCTGATACAATCTCGCCTAGAGTTCTAAAGGAAGCTAAGGATGAGCTCTCCAAACCACTGACATTACTATTCAATAAATCCTTGCAGTCTGGAACTATGCCCGATCAGTGGAAGCTAGCCAACGTAACAACGATATTAAAAAAAGGCAGCAAATCCCTACCAAGTAACTATCGTCCAATTAGCTTAACCTCAGTTGTATGTAAAATGCTAGAAACGGTCATACGAGACAGACTCGTAAATCACTTAGAGGAAATAACATACTTAAAGATACTCAACACGGCTTTCGTAAAAAACGTTCCTGTTTAACAAACCTCTTAGACTTCTTCCACGATATCCTCAACCTCTACGATGAGAGTAAAGCTGTAGATATTATATACCTTGATTTTCAAAGGCCTTTGACAAAGTTCCCCACAAACGTTTACTGCTAAAACTAAAAGCACATGGAATACAAGACGGTGTGTTGAAATGGATAGAAAATTGGCTCAGCAACAGAAAGCAAAGAGTAGTCATAAACGGTAAGGCATCTAAATGGACCAATGTAAGTAGCGGGGTACCCCAGGGATCGGTACTAGGACCAATTCTCTTTCTAATTTACATCAACGACATAGATGAGGGTCTCACCTGTACAATCTCAAAATTTGCTGACGATACAAAAATTGCAAATAGCGTACTCTCAAAAGAACAAGTTGACGATATGCAACACAATCTAGATAAATTGTCATGTTGGGCCCAAATTTGGCAAATGAGTTTTAATGCGGATAAATGTAAAGTACTACATATCGGATACCTAAATGAGAATGAATTCTCATTCGATGAATGGCACTCAGCTTAAGAATGTAAACAGAGAAACCGATCTGGGAGTAACAATATCGAGTAACCTAAAACCGAGTCAACAATGTTCAGAAGTTGTTAAGAAGGCAAACAAAATAATTGGCTTTATAGGCAGGTCATTTGAGCATAAATCCAAAGAAATTATCCTAACCCTTTACAATTCCTTAGTCCGCCCTCTTCTGGAATACTGCGTTCAATCCTGGTGCCCTTATTACCCAAAAGATATAAACAAGCTAGAACGAGTTCAACGTAGAGTTACCAAAATTATACCTAGCCTAAAGAAAAAAACCATACGAAGAGCGTCTTAGAGAATTAAATCTATTTCCTTTAACCCAGCGCAGATTAAGAGGTGACTTAATTCAAGTGTTTCAAAATCATCAAAGGCATCGACAATAGGAACTGTAGTAAGTACTTCACTATCGACCAATCTAATTACACTGCGGGGAAACGGTTGCAAAATTATTGGTAAATCTTTTAACTCACACGAATCTAAGAATTTCTTCTTCAATCGAGTTGTCAACTTGTGGAATGGGCTTCCTCGAAACGTTATAGACTGCATCACCGTTGATTCATTTAAACTCCGCCTAGACAAATATCTCGCATCAAACCCGCGACTGACTGCGTTTGTAAATGAATAACTTTATTTTTATCCCCCCCTCAGTTACTAACCCATCTGTCCCCTACTAACTTCCTAATCCTGCCACGGAACATTAGTTCCAGGGCAGTTATTCCCTTTCCAATGTTCCCTTACCCACTCTAAACCACTGTTTGGACACTTGATCCTCAGTGTTTTGGAGGACAAGCAACCTAGAAGGGTAACT
>CM064504.1:26893010-27030510 GCA_032716605.1 Paralithodes platypus | reverse complement strand
TCTTTCATCATTATGTTGCCTTTCTTCATTATATTCTGGCTAGATTATACTATGCTTAGGAAGGATTGGCAAAAGTTAAAGGGTTAAATTATATAGTTTGCACATTTCATTCGATCCCGAGAGATCTTTCCTAAGCTGAGTACAATTGTTTTCTATTTCAGTATGCGAAATTCTATCTTTATGAGCAAAAGTTAGAATTATTTGATTCAGTATTGCAATCTAATCAGTTATGGAGATCTAGGTTATAAGTAACACCCCGTTCTTACCATTAATCATCATTACAAACCCCAATGTACTTGAATAAACTAATGAAAGCATATGGTCCTCCCGGGATTCCAACTCGGGACACCACACCCAGAACATAAGCACCTATTCAGTATTTTTAATCGTTCCAGTCATCTGCCGAAAACTGCATACACAAAAATTCATAGAATTTCATGAGGAAAAAGGAGGGTTCTTGAGCAGACTCGAATTCCGAAAAGTTTTGGACCAAACCCGCCAAGAATGAGAAGAATGGAGACCAAGCATTCCTTCAGGATGTCTGGAGGAGGAGGAGGAGGAGAACAAAGGAGTACAAAGGAAATCAAGCAACAACAGATCTAGTGACCCTTCTAGGTTGCTTGTCCTCCAAAACACTGAGGATCAAGTGTCCAAACAGTGGTTTAGAGTGGGTAAAGGAACATTGGAAAGGGAATTACTGCCCTGGAACTAATGTCCGTGGCAGGATTAGGAAGTTAGTAGGGAACAGATGGGTTAGTAACTGAGGGGGGGATAAAATAAAGTTATTCATTTACAAACGCAGTCAGTCGCGGGTTTGATGCGAGATATTTGTCTAGGCGGAGTTTAAATGAATCAACGGTGATGCAGTCTATAACGTTTCGGGGAAGCCCATTCCACAAGTTGACAACTCGATTGAAGAAGAAATTCTTAGATTCGTGTGAGTTAAAAGATTTACCAATAATTTTGCAACCGTTTCCCCGCGTGTAATTAGATTGGTCGATAGTGAAGTACTTACTACAGTTCATATTGTCGATGCCTTTGATGATTTTGAACACTTGAATTAAGTCACCTCTTAATCTGCGCTGGGTTAAAGGAAATAGATTTAATTCTCTAAGACGCTCTTCGTATGGTTTGTTCTTTAGGCTAGGTATCATTTTGGTAACTCTACGTTGAACTCGTTCTAGCTTGTTTATATCTTTTTGGTAATAAGGGCACCAGGATTGAACGCAGTATTCGAGAAGAGGGCGGACTAAGGAATTGTAAAGGGTTAGGATAACTTCTTTGGATTTATGCTCAAATGACCTGCCTATAAAGCCAATTATTTTGTTTGCCTTCTTAACAACTTCTGAACATTGTTGACTCGGTTTTAGGTTACTCGATATTGTTACTCCCAGATCGGTTTCTCTGTTTACATTCTTAAGCCGAGTGCCATTCATCGAATAGTTTGCTTTCTCATTTAGGTATCCGATATGTAGTACTTTACATTTATCCGCATTGAAACTCATTTGCCAAATTTGGGCCCAACATGACAATTTATCTAGATTGTGTTGCATATCGTCAACTTGTTCTTTTGAGAGTACGCTATTTGCAATTTTTGTATCGTCAGCAAATTTTGAGATTGTACAGGTGAGACCCTCATCTATGTCGTTGATGTAAATTAGAAAGAGAATTGGACCTGAGGTACCCCGCTACTTACATTGGTCCATTTAGATGCCTTACCGTTTATGGCTACTCTTTGCTTTCTGTCGCTGAGCCAATTTTCTATCCATTTCAACACACCGTCTTGTATTCCATGCGCTTTTAGTTTTAGCAGTAAACGTTTGTGGGGAACTTTGTCAAAGGCCTTTTGAAAATCAAGGTATATAATATCTACAGCGTTACTCTCATCGTAGAGGTTGAGGATATCGTGGAAGAAGTCTAAGAGGTTTGTTAAACAGGAACGTTTTTTACGAAAGCCGTGTTGAGTATCTTTAAGTATGTTATTTTCCTCTAAGTGATTTACGAGTCTGTCTCGTATGACCGTTCTAGCATTTTACATACAACTGAGGTTAAGCTAATTGGACGATAGTTACTGGGTAGGGATTTGCTGCCTTTTTTGAATATCGGTGTTACGTTGGCTAGCTTCCACTGATCAGGCATAGTTCCAGACTGCAAGGACTTATTGAATAGTAATGTCAGTGGTTTGGAGAGCTCATCCTTAGCTTCCTTTAGAACTCTAGGCGAGATTGTATCAGGTCCAGGCGTTTTATTTACCTTGAGTTTATCTAAACAATTCAATACTTCTCTCTCTGTAACGGTGATATTGCTTAGAACATCTGAATTATCAATCTGAATCGGCGATGGTGTAGGGATATCACTGAGGTCTTCTGTTGTAAAAACTGATGCAAAGAAGGTATTGAGGGCATTACTCATTTGTACTTCGTCTTTGGTGTATTCTCCATTTTCATCGACTAACGGTCCAACAGTTGAAGTAACTACTTTTTTCTTTCTGATATAACTATAGAATTCTTTCGGGTTTGTTTTACTTTGATTCGCAATATGTAACTCTAAGGTCTTTTTACTTTACTTAATTAACTTTTTGGCTTTGCGTCGTAGCTCTACAAATTTCACCCGTTCTTCGTCATTTTGTGAGGATTTTAATCTATCATTAGCAATTTTTTTAGCAAGCAGGCAGTTTGAAATATCTTTATTCCACCATTTGGGCTTATTGTTATGGCCTGGACGCCGTATTTTCGATGGTATGCAGTCTTGCACTGCTTTTAGGTAAGTGGTTTCGAATAACTTCCAAGATGTATTGATGTCGTTATTGTTAATTAAAAAGCTCCAGTCAGTTTCTTTAAACATAGCTCTAAGTTTATGGAAGTTTGCTTTCTTGAAATTAGGGACTTTTTCGATGCAATATTTGGTTCATTACTAGTAAACTTTAAAGTGAAAGTTATCGTACGATGGTCGCTGTTACTGAATTCATCACCAACATTCAAATTCTCTATTAATTCTTCTTTTGTTGCAAGTACAATGTCAAGAACGTTATTACCACGGGTCGGCGTTCGAACAAATTGATAAAGCGAACTCTCTTGCAAGTTCGTATACAAGTCATGTCCGGAGTGTGAAGTAAGAGTATCGCCCCACTTGGTCACAGGTAAATTAAAGTCGCCAAAAATTACGGTATCTTGTGAGTTACTTACATCTGCAATTTGTTCGTAAATTTCTCGGTCAGTTTGCACTGATTGAGCTGGAGGTCTGTATATTAACGCAAGTATTATTTTTTGTACCTTTATTATTCTTTATTAGCACAAAAGATGTGTCGACGTTCACAATTTGAGGTTTTGACAAGAGGGTAGGGTTAAGACTTTCTTGATATAAAGTAAAACGCCACCTCCATTTCGATTTATTCGGCTTTTCTCAAACATTACATAACCGGGAAGTGAATACTCTGCTAAAAAGTCTCTATCTTCTGTATTGAGCCAAGATTCTGTTATGCCAATCACATCATAATTTTCTGTAAACACTAGCTCCTCTACATCTGAAAATTTATTGCGTATGCTACGAGCGTTTGCATAGAAAACCTTTAAATTTGTTATTTTAGAACTCACGGAACGCTCTTTAATAATATTTTTGGTTCTTGTCGGATCTACATTTATGTTCATGGCTGTCCTCGGTCCTCGCTGTCTTCGGTCCTTATCGCTGGTGGTCCTCGGTTGCCTCTGTTTTTTGCTTGGCGTTGGATGATTTATGTCACTGGTGCTTCTTCTCGGATGGCGTTTTTTGATCAATGGCTGCGGACTGCTTCGTGTAGGAGACGACCCATGCGTGCTGAACCCACAGGGTTTAGATGAGTGCCATCCTTGCGGAACAGAGTAGGCTGGTTGTAGAAGTTGTCCCAGAGGTTAATGAATTCAACTTCTTCCCTCAGACACAAATATTTTAGTCGGCTATTTGTGCTGAAGGCCTTGTCGTAGAATTTGTCAGGTGCGTCGATCTTGGGGAGAATGCCTGAGATGATGATATTCCTTGACTTGTTTTTGTAGTGCTGGATCATCTTGCGATATTTCTCCATCAACTCTTCGGATCTGGTGCGCATGACGTCATTTGAACCAGCATGGATGACAAAAAGGTTATTTTCATTTGCATCTTTTGTGGTATCTTCGAAGGCTTCTACAATGAGGAGGAGGAGGAGGAGGAGGAGGAGGAGGAGGCAGGAAGAGGAGAGGAGGAGTATAGTCTAATCATTCTAAGATGGACAGAAATCGTAACCTATAACCTCTGTAAGTCAAAAAGGGCTAGAGCAAATGAACTGTCAATTTCCACACCTATTCCCTAGCCAAGTCTTCCTATTAGGTAGAAATATTACCTCGAGTACTCTAGTCCTTTTTGAGTTACAGAGGTTAGAGGTTACTATTTCTGCCCAACCTAGAATGAACGGACTATAGTCGAGATGATGATTTTAGAACATTATTTGTGGCTTGCTCACTAAGTTAAATAAGAGCTAAACACCCCGACCCATTTTATTTTTATTTTATTTTTATTTTTTTAATATGGCTAATAATTACGAGGATAGTAAAGGGGTAGAGGATATAATAAGAGACTAAGATGATGATGATAATGATAATGATGATATTGATAATTATGATGATGATGATTATCCCTTGTAGGTTAACATTATTGGAGATATTACCATTACCAGTCACTTCTCTCTATTTACCTCATACTGATAATATAAAATAGTATAATAACTTTCTAAGGGTATTAACTATTAATTGATCATTCCTTAATTTGGAGTCAGGAACAGCACGAGCCACTCATTAACTGTAGAGAACATATATAATTATGTATTTGTATATAATTATGTATTTGTATATAATTATATTATACATTATTATTGGGTTAGTTTCCTCCCTAGACTTCCATCATGCTTAAGGGGAGATGGGTCCCCCTTCTTTATCATGTTTAGCCCCATTAGTTTGTCGATTTTAAGACCTTCCACCTCATTTCCTTGTCTATATTAAGACCTTTCATGCTATTTGGGTGTCGATTATTTTCCTGGCGAACGATAGTGAGCCTGTAATTTTGGAAGAACTGGTCTTCGACCGAGAAATTTTTCTACCGAAAAATGTACTAATTTATCTAGAGGGGAGATCTAATGGATGTTTTTTTAAAGTTTGATGGAGGTCTAGGGATGAAGCTAGAAACATTATAATTAAATTTAAAAAAATCTACCAAAAATCGAACCATCCCTCCTTAAACAAATAACCCCAAGACCCCCTCCGAGATCATTTGTGCACCCCAGTCGAAGGTTGGTTCCTCCTAAATTGCAGGCTTGCAATCGGTTATCAGGCAAAAATCGACACTTTAATGGCACGGAAGCTCTTAAAATCGCCTGACTAATGAGGCGAATGTCTTAATATCTCAAATCTAGTGGGGGTAATCATGAGGGAGAAGGGTGTCCAGATTTTCCCCCCCCCCCTCCTTAATTGATATCAATAAATATATATATATATATATACACTGTAAACAAAATATGGTTTTTAAAAAGGCACAATAGGAGCACTAAACATGTCCACAATGATATGCTCATTCAAATTTAGTCTGTATTGGTATCTATAAATCCATCTAACAAAAACATAGCAAGGCTAATGACAATCAACATACCCAATATATTCGATAATTTTATATACCGGTACCCATTTATTCCTTTGATATCTCCGAGTGTAGACTATTTAACTTATTTCCTATCATGGCAATAGCGTTGTTTGTACGCTATATAGAACATCCGTAACTTCAACATGCAACACCTCAGACTATCGAAAATCCGTTTCACTATTACGATTTTTTTTTTTTAAACTTATGACATTTAAACCGTAAATGACTAGAAAATATAGACGGAGTGTTAAGTTATATATATATATATATATATATATATATATATATATATATATATATATATATATATATATATATATATAATGATCATGCTTATGCTCACACTCCCTTTATCCTTTCACCACCAACCCATCCGTGTCCGTGTTGCTCCATAATCTATATCCTTCATAGAACCCATCATAAAGGAGTCTATAGAAGATCCTATACCTCTCTCTCTCTCTCTCTCTCTCTCTCTCTCTCTCTCTCTCTCTCTCTCTCTCTCTCTCTCTCTCTCTCTCTCTCTCTCTCTCTCTCTCTCTGAGTAGATAGTATTTTTGCACACTGTAATAAGTGTAGTGCACTAAACAGTCTCTCTCCTTCCACTTCCAGTATCTCCTCGGAATGGACAGCAAAGCCTCTGAGACACTAACTATTCCTTGTAACTCTCTCTCTCACTGTGACACAAGTTCACTATGAGCTAGATCCCGATTCCCGCAGAAATCTAGGGACACGTTACGCCACATTTCATGGAAGTGAGAAATGGTTTGTGTGAGAGAGTGGGGTGGTAGGAGAGAGAGAGAGAGAGAGAAAAAAAAAACAAGGCAGAGATAAATATATAGACAGGCAGATAGATAGACAGACAGACAGACAGACAGACAGATATATATATATATATATATATATATATATATATATATATACAGTATATATATATATATATATAGAGAGAGAGAGAGAGAGAGAGAGAGAGAGAGAGAGAGAGAGAAAGAAGGAAGATATATATAGATAGACAGAAAAGGAAGAGATAGATAGATAGATAGACAGAGAGAGAGAGAGAGAGAGAGACTGGGGGCAGGTGGAGTGGTGCATGCTAGGAATAGACACACACGAAAGAAAGGAAGGATTAAACGAAAGGGGGATTCAGGGATTGAGGGACAATAGTGATAAACTGATATAGTAAAGGTTCACTTTTTCGTCTATTTGTTCATATATTCATTATGTTTCTAGTTTCCTCCCTAGACCTCCATCAAACGTTAAAAAAAAAACAGGATACCACTTCAAGATAAATGTGTACATTTTTCGGTAGAAAAATGTCCCGGCCGAAGGCCGGTTACTCTTATATTTACAGGCTCGCTATCGCTTGCCAGGGAAAAAACGATACCTAAATGACACGAAAGGTCGTAAAATTGACAACGAAATGGAGTGAAACGTGTTAAACTCATCAAACTAGGGGCTGAACATAAAATCTCAAACTAATGGGGCTAAATACGAGGGAGAAAGTGGTCCAGAAAACCAGCCCACCTACCCTTAACCGTTACAGTACCGGTGACGTCTTTTCCATTTAATTCTAGCTATATGTAAACGATTTTGTGCAGCTTAGGAAACATCTATATGGTAGCTACAAGGATTAACTAATATAGTCTACAGACTTTTTATTGCTAGACATCCTTCCTAAGCTGAATATAATCGTCTAGTAGTTGCCAGAATATAGTGAAAAGGGCATACCTGCAATAATTATCCCACTCATTCGCACACGCCCAGAGAAAAAAGGTAAACAAAGCGTCCGTATCGTTGACAGTGGCGACGACTTAGACGGGCCTTTCTGGAAGTGCGAGTGTGTGACCGGTGCCGATAATGAAGTCACTCGAACAATAGGAAATGGAAATGGGAATAGAGTGTGATTGTGTGTCATGGGAAGACGAAGGAGGAGGAAGAGGGGGACGATGGACGGTGTGTGTGTTTGTGTGTGAGTGTGTATGTGTGTGTGTGTGTGAGTGTGTGTGTGGAGGGAAACGGGAGCGATGGGTGTTGATATATATATATATATATATATATATAGAGAGAGAGAGAGAGAGACGGTGTGCCAAACTTCAGGATTTGATTATACTGATGATTCTAAACACAAAATATTATATACACAACATTATAAATGTCAACCGTTTTAGAGGTATTGAAGGTTTTATATAGGCCTAGTGTCCTTCACCCGCACATCTGTAATGGACTCTTCCATGTCAAACAGTGTCCGGCAGGTCCAAAGTGACGTATTATGTCTATAATCATCAATATCATGATTCGGACAAATTACCAAACAAGTGTAAACATATGTATTAAGATTAAAGTAACTGTTTTTTTGTTTTTGTTTTTTGTTTTTTTTTTTGGGGGGGGGGTTTATATATATATTCATTTATTTTTTTAGTTTCCTTCCTAGGCCTCCATCAAACTTAAAAAAACATCCATTAGGTCCCCCTTCGAGATTAATTTGTAAAAAATTTTGTAGAAAAATGTCACGGCCGAAGGCCGGTTCTTCCACAATTACAGGCTCGCTATCGCTCGCCAGGAAGAAAATGGACACCTAAAGGGGCAAGAGTCTTATAATCTCAAAACTAATGGGCCTAAGCATGAGGAAGAAAGGGGACCAGAAAAACGGTCCATCTCCCCTTAATGCTCGGATATACTTTAATTTACATTATATTATATATAAATGAGTTACTATCTTATGCATGAAGAAATAAATGCACAGTTAGTTAGTTAAAATAAGACTTCAGAGGCTATCAACCCTATTGGATTATTTAGCCAGCACACTGTAAGTCAGAATATTGTCAGGACTGGTGCCCCTTTTCGAAAACTCCATCAGTCACCTAAATGCATAATTAATTTGAACTGTTTATATTTACATAGGTTGAAATAAGGAAGGTACACAACTTTATATAAGTGTTTGCACCTCTATGTAAACAAAGACGCAGGAAGGATGTCATAAAATATTATCCTAAAGCCGCTTACACAAGAAACCCTCCTAGGACCTCATTACCATTATATTACAAGGCTTAGGTAGAGATGTTTGTGTATTCTATCTAAATATATTCAAAATGTACTGTATTGTGTATTCTAAATGTACTAATGTTATTATTATTATTATTAGTAGTAGTAGTAGTAACTCGTCAACCCATTCATTAAGACGACTCCTTTTTCACCTACATGCTGGCTATCAACAGACGATTTAATTCAGTTAAGCCATTACACACAAAATACAATAAAAACAAAATAATAAAACAAACACCATCGAACATATGGCCCATCATGCCTGTCTGTACTATATATATAAAACTTTTATTTATCTTGTCAGTCTAAACTCTAATGGAACTAACATGTCACAGAATATTAGGCTTGACAAAATTCCCCGCCATTAATATTTGGCCCAACATAGTTTTTACTTCATATATTTGTTGAATGAGGAGTTAGTATTTAATTGGATGATTGATTGGATTACAAGGTTATGTAATAGTTGATTGATTAACCCCTTATGTACCGGCGACGTCCTTTAACTTTATTCTGGCTACTGTTAGACGATTTTATTCAGTTTCAAAAGAGCTTCCAACTATTAACAGGCTTCGAACTATCTCCCTTAACCCATTTTACTACCCCAGGTCCTTCTTAAACTGCACAAAATCGTCTAAATATAACAATACAAAATAAAAGACGTCGCCGGTATAGAAGGGGTTAATAACTTGAATTCCAGCTCTATCAATCAGTGGACGTCAATTTAAGTTCCCTCCAACGATATAAAAATTAATATAATATGAGCTTGTTAAAATTAATGTGTTAGATTAGGCATTTTAACCCTCTAATTCTAAGAGGTACTCCCTAATAAGTGTAATTTACTCAACCTGTATTGTAGAAATTCTGCAAGTTATTGGTTGATGGATGAAATGGATAATTCAACAAATGATAAAATAATGGGGTAGTGCTTGGTTTTTGGTCTATATATTTACTTATTAATATATTTTTGAGTTTCCTCGCTAGACCTCCATCAAGCTTTAAAAAACACCCCCTAGACCCCCTTTCAAGATACATTTTTACATTTTTAGGTAGAACAATTTACCGGACGAAGGCTGGTTCCTTCTAAAATTACAGGCTCGCTATTGCTCGCCAGGAAAATATCGACACCTAAATGGCACGAAAGGTCTTAATATTGACAAAAAATGGGGCAAAAGGTCTCAAAATCGCCAAACTAACGGAAAGAACGTCTTAAAAAAAATTATACAAAGGAATACAAAGGAATACAAAGGAGAACAAACTGCAACAGACCTATTGGTCCTTACGGGGCAGTTTGCATATCTAAAACTACTAATCTACTGACTACGAGGTAGAAAAAAGGATAGCAAAGAAGAAGGCTCCTCCCCCACCCACCACTCCCTCCAGCTAATGCTGGCATGGAAACAGATAGGAAAAACACAATTATGCTAAACATGAGGGAGAAGGGGGTCGAGAAAAAGCGACTACCTACCCATTAATGGAGTAACATTCGTATATTACCCAACAGTCATACTAGCACCCCATTTGTTTCTCAGTCAGATTTTGTTTTATGGTATATACTGTAAATGTGCAACTCTCCAACCCAAGAGTGAAACGATACTCCCAATCTTTCTTCTATTCAACAGCTGAGCTGTGGAACTATCTCCCTAAATCCATCTTTCCCTCATCCTATGTCCTTAATTGTTACAAACTCCGTGTGTCCATACATTTTGGCTTGAATACTCCTTAATTTTGGCCCTGTCACTCTTTCAACTCTGGGGGAGGCACTTGTCACAGTCAGTTTTGCCTTTTATCTCCCTCATTCACATAAAATAAATAATATATTATGAACTATTGAATAACAATTTTCTATAATGCAATGAGTAATTGCATACATTATATAATAAACAATTGCATGAGCAAATTAATACAAAATGAACGGAATAATTGTATGAGTAAATGAATGAGTGTTACCACAAATGTCGATCAATATTATTCAGTGAATAATCAAGCCTCTACTTCATATAATATATTTTCATGCTTGGATGAATGATTTGTCTTTTATAATGGGATTATTTAAATAGGAACAATGATCCATCGTGTGTGTGTGTGTGTGTGTGTGTGTGTGTGTGTGTGTGTGTGTGTGTGTGTTATTAATGAGAATAATACTGTATGATACATATTTAGCGGGGATATACTATATTATTATGAACAGTGAGTTTTGGCCTTTATGGTAACAACGAGACCATCACCAACAACAACACCATTACTGTCACCATCACCTCTATAATCACCACTTTCACCACCACAATGACCACTATTCTCAAAAACTCACAACACCACCACCACTATCACCACCACTCTCCAACTCCCCTCCATTTACATAACGCATTGGAACACGCGGAATTGAGACTGTCTGTCTCTATCTCCACCTATTTCTAACGCTCCATTTTATCTCGCATTGCTTTATTTATAACATCTCTCTCTCTCTCTCTCTCTCTCTCTCTCTCTCTCTCTCTCTCTCTCTCTCTCTCTCTCTCTCTCTCTCTCTCTCTCTCTCTCTCTATCTATCTATCTATCTATCTATCTATCTATCTATCTATCTTTATATAGATAAGCTGATTGAAAAAGTGTCTAAATGTAAAAAGGGGTGCACACTAGGAAATATATCCAGTAATATTAGTGCTTACGCTGACGATATTGTTTTATTAGCACCATCGTCATCGGGATTACAGTTTTTACTGAATATGCTTGGAAATGAAGCAAAAGAAATTGATATTGACATTAATATTAATAAATCATCATGCATGTATTTCAAAGACAATAAAGATAAAAACTTAAAGCCAAAGTTGATGCTATGTGGAGAGATATTGAATGTTGTTAATGAACAAAAGTATCTAGGGTTTATAATAGATGATAATTTAAATAATGACAAAGACGTAATTAGGTGTCGTAACAAGTTTTATAATTAATTTAATTGTATTTTACGTTAATTTTCTAATGTTAATGTTAGGGTTTTTACTCAGTTGTTCCAAAGTTACTGCTCAAGTTTTATGGTTCTGAATTATGGTTTTATAACAAAAAGTGCAAACTTCCTCTTAAGCAATTTGCAATTGGTTACCACAAAGCAATAAAGAAAATGCTGAAATTAAAATATTGGGAAAGTAATCATCATGCATGTGAATTGGCTGGACTAATGACATTTAATCATTTAATGAATTGGTTAAAAATTAGATTTGCTCACAAATGTCTCCTAAAACCTTGCAAGTTTTTACAGAAATGTTTATTAAACCTTGATGAATACCTATCGTTAGGAAAGGAAGTTAACCATATCCTATTACATGAATATGACGTATCAGATTTGAAAACTAATGATATAAATGCTATCAAGTCAAGAATTATGTTTGTACAAAACCATGAACCTAGAATGCGGTAATGTATGAGGTTACTGTTATCTCTATTGTATATATGTAAAAAGTTAATTGTGTTGCCTTTTATGAAATAAAGATTTGAGTCTGAATCTATCTGTATATATGTAAAATGTTACCATGTAACCTTTTATGAAATAAAGAATTAACTAACTAACTAACTATCTATCTATCTATCTATCTATCTATTTAAGAAAGTTTAGCAACACGAGTACTGAAGTATTTTTAAATTTATTTCAAAGCTACTGTTTGAATTTTTATGGCGCTGAACTTTGGTTTAATAATAGAAAATGTTATATACCGTTTAAGCAGTTTTCCATTGGATACCACAAGGCAATAAAGAAAATATTGAATATGAAGTACTGGGAGAGCAACCACAGTGCTTGTAGAGAATGTGGAGTGATGGTGTTTAGGCATTTGGTTAACTGGATGAAAATAAGATTTGTATATAGAAATCTCATAAAGCCATGTAGTTTTATAGAGAAGAACATGTATTAAATGTTACATAGATCTTTTCTTGTAAAGGATGTTGAAAAAAATAATCCTACATGAGTATGGATTTACTAACTTATTGCTAAATGATATCAATGCTATCAGATCAAGAATTGTTTATGTACAGAACACAGAACCAACTATGCGCTAAGGACTTTTAGCTTAATCTAGATTACGTAAATAACTCTGTAAAAAGTGTATGTATATGTCTTTTTATGAAATAAAATTATGACTGACTGACTGACTATCTATCTATCTATCTATCTATCTATCTATCTATCTATCTATCTATCTATCTATCTATCTATCTATCTATCTATCTATCTATCTATCTATCTATCTATCTATCTATCTATCTATCTATCTATCTATCTATCTATCTATCTATCTATCTATTTATATATCTAGCCACTCTCACTCTCAAGCCCTTTTCACACAGCCACCCAGACACTCCCAGACCGCCTGAAGACCGTCATTCTCGTGTTGTCTGGTGAATAGTCGGGCATTGTCTGGCGGCGATCTTCAGTGTCTGGGCGAGGTCCTGTTTTTTCATTGCCACCCCAGACATGTTCGAAAAAATTGGGAGGTACGACCCGACCTTAAGGCGGGTGACCTGCTTTTTTTTCTCTCCTTTTCTCTCTTTCTCTGGCTTGTATTCATTCGGTCCCATTCAGCCTACTGTTTTAAGACGTTTATCCCCATCCAGGTGTCGATTTCTTCCTGGCGAGCGATAGCGATGGAGATAGCATTGTATGGAGAAATCTGGTTTCGCCGGAGACATTTCTCTATCGAAAAATGTAAAAATTTTGCCTGCTGTCAAAAACATTGTTTTTAAATATGCTGGCTCACTACCGCTCGCCAGGAACAAATCGACACCTGGATGGGGATAAGCGTCTTAAAACAGTAGACTGAATGGATACAACCCAGAGAAAGAGGGAGACAGAGAGAGAAAAAAACGAGGAGGGGCCCCTCAAAGATAGTATTCTAGTGGGAGGAGGGTGGGAGGCAGTCCTATGTGTATGTGTCGGTGTGTATATGTGTATGTGTCGGTGTGTATATGTGTATGTGTCGGTGTATATATGTGTATGTGTCGGTGTGTATATGTGTATGTGTCGGTGTGTATATGTGTATGTGTCGGTGTATATATACAAAGGAGTACAAAGGAAATCAAGCAACAACAGATCTAGTGACCCTTCTAGGTTGCTTGTCCTCCAAAACACTGAGGATCAAGTGTCCAAACAGTGGTTTAGAGTGGGTAAGGGAACATTGGAAAGGGAATTACTGCCCTGGAACTAATGTCCGTGGCAGGATTAGGAAGTTAGTAGGGGACAGATGGGTTAGTAACTGAGGGGGGGATAAAATAAAGTTATTCATTTACAAACGCAGTCAGTCGCGGGTTTGATGCGAGATATTTGTCTAGGCGGAGTTTAAATGAATCAACGGTGATGCAGTCTATAACGTTTCGGGGAAGCCCATTCCACAAGTTGACAACTCGATTGAAGAAGAAATTCTTAGATTCGTGTGAGTTAAAAGATTTACCAATAATTTTGCAACCGTTTCCCCGCGTGTAATTAGATTGGTCGATAGTGAAGTACTTACTACAGTTCATATTGTCGATGCCTTTGATGATTTTGAACACTTGAATTAAGTCACCTCTTAATCTACGCTGGGTTAAAGGAAATAGATTTAATTCTCTAAGACGCTCTTCGTATGGTTTGTTCTTTAGGCTAGGTATCATTTTGGTAACTCTACGTTGAACTCGTTCTAGCTTGTTTATATCTTTTTGGTAATAAGGGCACCAGGATTGAACGCAGTATTCCAGAAGAGGGCGGACTAATGAATTGTAAAGGGTTAGGATAACTTCTTTGGATTTATGCTCAAATGACCTGCCTATAAAGCCAATTATTTTGTTTGCCTTCTTAACAACTTCTGAACATTGTTGACTCGGTTTTAGGTTACTCGATATTGTTACTCCCAGATCGGTTTCTCTGTTTACATTCTTAAGCTGAGTGCCATTCATCGAATAGTTTGCTTTCTCATTTAGGTATCCGATATGTAGTACTTTACATTTATCCGCATTGAAACTCATTTGCCAAATTTGGGCCCAACATGACAATTTATCTAGATTGTGTTGCATATCGTCAACTTGTTCTTTTGAGAGTACGCTATTTGCAATTTTTGTATCGTCAGCAAATTTTGAGATTGTACAGGTGAGACCCTCATCTATGTCGTTGATGTAAATTAGAAAGAGAATTGGTCCTAGTACCGATCCCTGGGGTACCCCGCTACTTACATTGGTCCATTTTGATGCCTTACCGTTTATGACTACTCTTTGCTTTCTGTCGCTGAGCCAATTTTCTATCCATTTCAACACACCGTCTTGTATTCCATGCGCTTTTAGTTTTAGCAGTAAACGTTTGTGGGGAACTTTGTCAAAGGCCTTTTGAAAATCAAGGTATATAATATCTACAGCTTTACTCTCATCGTAGAGGTTGAGGATATCGTGGAAGAAGTCTAAGAGGTTTGTTAAACAGGAACGTTTTTTACGAAAGCCGTGTTGAGTATCTTTAAGTATGTTATTTTCCTCCAAGTGATTTACGAGTCTGTCTCGTATGACCGTTTCTAGCATTTTACATACAAATGAGGTTAAGCTAATTGGACGATAGTTACTGGGTAGGGATTTGCTGCCTTTTTTGAATATCGGTGTTACGTTGGCTAGCTTCCACTGATCGGGCATAGTTCCAGACTGCAAGGATTTATTGAATAGTAATGTCAGTGGTTTAGAGAGCTCATCCTTAGCTTCCTTTAGAACTCTAGGCGAGATTGTATCAGGTCCAGGCGTTTTATTTACCTTGAGTTTATCTAAACAATTCAATACTTCTCTCTCTGTAACGGTGATATTGCTTAGAACATCTGAATTATCAATCTGAATCGGCGATGGTGTAGGGATATCACTGAGGTCTTCTGTTGTAAAAACTGATGCAAAGAAGGTATTGAGGGATTACTCATTTGTTCTTCGTCTTTGGTGTATTCTCCATTTTCATCGACTAACGGTCCAACAGTTGAAGTAACGACTTTTTTCTTTCTGATATAACTATAGAATTCTTTCGGGTTTGTTTTACTTTGATTCGCAATATGTAACTCTAAGGTCTTTTTACTTTGCTTAATTAACTTTTTGGCTTTGCGTCGTAGCTCTACAAATTTCAGCCGTTCTTCGTCATTTTGTGAGGATTTTAATCTATCATTAGCAAATTTTTTAGCAAGCAGGCAGTTTGAAATATCTTTATTCCACCATTTGGGCTTATTATTATGGCCTGGACGCCGAGTTTTCGATGGTATGCAGTCTTGCACTGCTTTTAGGTAAGTGGCTTCGAATAACTTCCAAGATGTATTTATGTCGTTATTGTGAATTAAAAAGCTCCAGTCAGTTTCTTTAAACATAGCTCTAAGTTTATGGAAGTTTGCTTTCTTGAAATTAGGGACTTTTTCGATGCTAATTTGGTTCGTTACTAGTAAACTTTAAAGTGAAAGTTATCGTACGATGGTCGCTGTTACTGAATTCATCACCAACATTCAAATTCTCTATTAATTCTTCTTTTGTTGCAAGTACAATGTCAAGAACGTTATTACCACGGGTCGGCATTCCAACAAATTGATAAAGCGAACTCTCTTGCAAGTTTGTATACAAGTCATGTCCGGAGTGTGAAGTAAGAGTATCGCCCCACTTGGTCACAGGTAAATTAAAGTCACCAAAAATTACGGTATCTTGTGAGTTACTTACATCTGCAATTTGTTCGTAAATATCTCGGTCAGTTTGCACTGATTGAGCTGGAGGTCTGTATATTAATGCAAGTATTATTTTGGTACCTTTATTATTCTTTATTAGCACAAAAGATGCGTCGACGTTCACAATTTGAGGTTTTGACAAGAGGGTAGGGTTAAGACTTTCTTTGATATAATGTAAAACGCCACCTCCATTTCGATTTATTCGGCTTTTCTCAAACATTACATAACCGGGAAGTGAATACTCTGCTAAAAAGTCTCTATCTTCTGTATTGAGCCAAGATTCTGTTATGCCAATCACATCATAATTTTCTGTAAACACTAGCTCCTCTAAATCTGAAAATTTATTGCGTATGCTACGAGCGTTTGCATAGAAAACCTTTAAATTTGTTATTTTAGAACTCACGGAACGCTCTTTAATAATATTTTTGGTTCTTGTCGGATCTACATTATGTTCATGGCTGTCCTCGGTCCTCGCTGTCTTCGGTCCTTATCGCTGGTGGTCCTCGGTTGCCTCTGTTTTTTTCTTGGCGTTGGATGATTTATGTCACTGCTGCTTCTTCTCGGATGGCGTTTTTTGATCCATGGCTGCGGACTGCTTCGTGTAGGAGACGACCCATGCGTGCTGAACCCACAGGGTTTAGATGAGTGCCATCCTTGCGGAACAGAGTAGGCTGGTTGTAGAAGTTGTCCCAGAGGTTGATGAATTCAACTTCTTCCCTCAGACACAAATGTTTTAGTCGGCTATTTGTGCTGAAAGCCTTGTCGTAGAATTTGTCAGGTGCGTCGATCTTGGGGAGAATGCCTGAGATGATGATATTCCTTGACTTGTTTTTGTAGTGCTGGATCATCTTGCGATATTTCTCCATCAACTCTTCGGATCTGGTGCGCATGACGTCATTTGAACCAGCATGGATGACAAAAAGGGTATTTTCATTTGCATATATTGTGTATATGTGTATGTGTCGGTGTGTATATGTGTATGTGTCGGTGTATATATGTGTATGTGTCGGTGTGTATATGTGTATGTGTCGGTGTGTATATGTGTATGTGTCGGTGTGTATATGTGTATGTGTCGGTGTATATATGTGTATGTGTCGGTGTATATATGTGTATGTGTCGGTGTGTATATGTGTATGTGTCGGTGTGTATATGTGTATGTGTCGGTGTGTATATGTGTATGTGTCGGTGTGTATATGTGTATGTGTCGGTGTGTATATGTGTATGTGTATCTGTCGGTGTGTATATGTGTCTGTGTTGGTGTGTATATGTGTATGTGTCGGTGTGTATATGTGTATGTGTCGTGTGTATATCTGTGGATGTGTCGGTGTGTATATGTGTATGTCGGACTGTGTATTATGTGTATGGTCGTGTGTATATGTGTATGTGTCGGTGTGTATATGTGTATGTGTCGGTGTGTATATGTGTATGTGTCGGTGTGTATATGTGTATGTGTCGGTGTGTATATGTGTATGTGTCGGTGTGTATATGTGTATGTGTCGGTGTGTATATGTGTATGTGTCGGTGTGTATATGTGTATGTGTCGGTGTGTATATGTGTATGTGTCGGTGTGTATATGTGTATGTGTCGGTGTGTATATGTATGTGTCGGTGTGTATATGTGTATGTGTCGGTGTGTATATGTGTATGTGTCGGTGTGTATATGTGTATGTGTCGGTGTGTATATGTGTATGTGTCGGTGTGTATGTGTCGGTGTGTATATGTGTATGTGTCGGTGTATATATGTGTATGTGTCGGTGTGTATATGTGTATGTGTCGGTGTGTATATGTGTATGTGTAGGTGTGTATATGTGTATGTGTCGGTGTGTATATGTGTATGTGTCGGTGTGTATATGTGTATGTGTCGGTGTGTATATGTGTATGTGTCGGTGTGTATATGTGTATGTGTCGGCTGTATCCTATTGTCGGTTGGCTGTATCCTATTGTTGGGAGACATGTATGAGGAGACTTATTACATTGGCTCAACCAATCAAACTGAATTTAATAAAAAATCTGTTAAGACATTCAGTCGCCAAAACATGACAAAAGCAATTAAAGATAAAACAATATAGTGAAATATGAAGAATAATTAAAGATTTTGTTTATAGAACTCAAACCACACGACTATAAGCTAATGCACATGCGAACAACCACAATATACACATACATAACGGGGTATACAGTAAACACACATATAACTACACATACACTCACCAACACAAACACCCCCACACTGACACACACACACACACACATTCATACACACACAAGGCACACATATTCACATACAGACACTGACTGAGACCCTACCCGCCCCCACTCACACACATACACAGACAGGCATTCACTGACACCCACACACACAAGCACACCGACACACACCCCCTCACACACACACACCAGGTATGCTTGTACACATACAGACACTCTCTGACACCACACACACAGACACACCGACATACACACACGCAAACACACCGACACATACACACACAAACACATGTACCAACATACTCACACCTACCCACACAAACACACACACACACACACACACACAGCCCGTAGCCTAGTAGGTAGAGCTCTCGTCTCACACGAGGGGTCGGGGGTTCAATCCCCGGCCGGGCGGAGACAAATTGGGCTTGTCTCCTTTCATGTGTTAGCCTCAGTTCACCTAGCTGTAAATAGGTACCTGGAATAAGTGGACGACGTTGTGACGTCCCATCTGGGGTTGGCAAAAATGGTACAAGGCGAGATGGGTATCATATGGTTCACCTAAGCTGATGGCTACCTAAGCCTTCGGGCGAGACGGTACCGTCTATAGTGAGAATGGTACCATACAGATCCACCGTAAGCCTTCGTTTCCGATGTCGCCAATTGGCTAAAATACAGACTACACACACATCCACAGCCATTCCAACAGTACATAAAACACTTAACATGCATTTCACGCAATACATTCCCAGTTAAGGAGGCGCGATAATAATGAGCTTAGCTCGCATTGCGTGGATTCCCCTTGACGAACAAGTAACTGAGTGAGTAACACACACACACAATTCCTGTCGTTAAGTGGTCGATAATCAATCATATGTGTTGGGGGGCTGTGGACAGGTTGTTTTATGCATGTCATTTCACAGTCTGTTGAAATAAATATTCTATCTTCAGATTTTTGGTCTGTTGCCTTGCTACCGTGTGTGTCGACTCGTTGGCAGGTGTCTTACGGGTGTCTTACTGCAGTTTCACATACGATGGCTGTCATCCCACGCCATTGTCGTCCGGCCGGCTCCTATAAATTTACACAACAATCCAATTTCGCTCATTGGAAGAGTCGGGAGGGCTGTTCGAAAGGGGCTTCATCCTCAAGCTCACACACTCCTGCTCTCTCTCACTCTCTCTCTCTATTTATATATATATATATATATATATATATATATATATATATATATATATATATATATATATATATATATATATATATATATATATATATATATATATATATATATATATATATATCCATATCTATCTATCTATCTATCTATCTCTACCCCTTTCCCACGCCCCCTTAAATCTCGCCTATCCCAATTGTATGGCATCTCTCTCTCTCTCTCCCCAGCATCTTTATGTTTTCATTCCCACTCTTTTGATCTGTCATGCATGTTTTCCATTTGTCTGCATATCCTCTTTCTATTTCTCACTATATACAGTATATGTTCTCTCTTACTTTCCTGTCTTAACATCACTTTCGTATCTTGACCATTCTCTTATTAATTTGTAAACACCATCACCTATTTATATCTTTGCCTTTCTATTCCATCTACCTTTCGTTGATTACGTCTTTATCATTATTTTCTTATACACCAATATATATATATATATATATATATATATATATATATATATATATATATATATATATATATATATATATATATATATATATATATACCTGTCAAGATAGTACTTTCTATATGTGTATCTAGGTATGAATCTAGCCAACCAAAACAGGTTAACTGGCCCGGTCCACTCAAAGTATACACGAGTACACTCAAAGTATATACGAGTACACTCTAACGTTATAGTGTACAGTATACACTTTGGGCCCACTTGCCTCGGAAGACAGCACCCCAACAGACAAATTGGGACTTTTCCATTTCCCCTGGCCCCATTTCCGTAGCATAGAGGCGAATTTGGTTTAGACACAGCAGGCACACAACCCCTGTCTCAACCAGTTATATTTATCTCGAAATAACTGGAATTCATTTTATGACACATATTGGATATACAGAGAGAGTATTCGGTTTGCCATTTTGTTTCAAAACAGGGCAGAGGCCCCCTTACCCCCAGAGAGAAAGAAATAGAAAAATCCCAGCAAACTACTTAAAGTCTATTCAATATAATTAGGGCAAAATTATCGTTCACTAACCTCTATAACTAAAAAACAACAAGAGTAATCGAGCTAATTTTTCTACCATTCGGGAAGAGTCAGCCACGGGATAGGTGTGGAAATTTACAGCCCATTTTTATAGGCCTTTTCAAGTTACAGAGGCTACAGGTTACAATTTCTGGCCTACATATAATGAATGGGACATAGTCAAAATCCTCCCCAACACCGCTCAATAAACTAATGTTCACCTCCCTACCTCCCTATCAGCGCCCAGCCAATTAACACCCCTCTAAAACCTCCGCGAATAAAGTACGTTTCCCTTGATATTTCAGCGGGAAGGCAAACCACAACAACGGGACGCAAGGAAATCAATACCTTTCAGTTTATTTCTATACCGCGAACCGATACTGGGAGAGGGCGAGGGTGGTGGGTTTTTTATATACAGTATATATATATATATTTATTCTGTCGTACGCTGTCTGTTCGAGAGTGTGTGTGTGGGGGGGGGGGGGGAGGCAAGAGAGAGAGAGAGAGAAAGAAAGAGTGAAAGAAGTACATAGAAGAAAATTAATCATTTTTCTTCTCATCATGTATGCGTGTGTTTACTATGCGTGCTCATAATTCGAACCTTGATTAAGCTCTAATACATATCTGATTCTGTATCGAACGCAAACTAGATTATACAATATGCTTTAGTGTACCCCTGATGCTTCAAAACTTTGGTTTTGAAATTCAATTATTCAAAAGGGTGTCTGCTTACTTTGGGTCACTATTGTGCAGCCACTTCAAAATATAAGCCCTACAATGTATCTCAGTATGCAAATATAGCTGTTTGGAATTATGCTTTCATAAAAATAGTAAAACTATTATTATTGTGCTTGATTTTTTTCATATCATTAGTTAATATTACAACTATGTAATGTATGTTTGCCTAATTTGTTTTTATGTGAGGGAAAGAGACAGAAGGCAAAGGTGCCTGTAACAAGTGTCTCCCCAAAAATTGAAAGAGTGACAAAGAGCCAATTTTAAGGTATTGTACGTTAGAATCAAAATGCCTAGACACACAAAGTTTTAATCAGTCTAAGTAATAGGATGAAGGAAAAATTGATTAATTGTTGAGTAGACGAAAGACGGATAACATTTGTTAATTCTTGGGTTGGAAAGCTGGATATAATAGGAGTGGGATTGTGTTGAAAGGTGGGTGCCTCCCACTCGCTGCAAGGGAGAGGGTATGCACTGAGAGAGCTCTGAAGAACACTTATTGTTGTAATAGTGATAAAAGAGTGAAAGCGATGCAAAATGTACCTGAAATTTCAAGCAAGAGACCTGAAACTTGTGTTACTAGTTATTTAGCTTTAAGGTGGTTACCGGACAAGTCAAACAGTAGACCATTTCAACAAGTAGATCTCAACCAATGCCAACTTTGCCAAGCACTACCAAACTAGTGCTAATTTATAGTTATATTCTAAATCAAACTTTATCAAACCTAATCTAGCTTATTGCTTACGATTGCATTGGTTGAGATCAACATATCAATAAAATGGGGGCTTACACCAGAATGGCGTGTAGTTGCACTCACACTTCAACTCAACTCACATGGGGCTCTTCGAGCGAGGTTCGAGACCAATGCTCGATTATCTTAAGCCATGAGTTACGTGGTGTTCCTCACAGTCCCCTTCACTGGGGGTTCTCACCCACCAAAGCCAAGGCATGAGCAGGAATAGCTTTAGGGAAATTAGCCATGTTCCTAAATAGCTGAAACTGGTGCTAATGAACTATACACCCAACGTGGCTCAAATCAGTTTCATAGAACAGACGCTGGTTTGATATGGCGTCATACCAACAGTACCCCATGATTCTGCAAAAAACACTTGGTTCTCAAGGAGTTGATTCGTCTCTCTAAATCATTGTTGAGTGTCCATGTCTCACAACCATGCCATATATCAAGACATAGAGCCCCAATTTATTTAATATGATCCTTCTGCATAGGTATCAACATCGCCATATATTCTAGTTGAGATCATCCATAACCCTAAATGCTAGACCGAGGCAATGAACAACATCATTGCCTGACCCACCATTGATGTGGATCTCTCTGCATGTTCTTGTCACATGCATCTGCAGACCGTGCTGCTGCACAGACCGCACAGACTACACTGCTTGAAATTTAGTTTTAGGTCCAGGGACCTATAGTACCAGGGACTCCGGATTTTCAATGAGTGCATTATGATGAAGTCTGAGAATCTCCAATGATTTCATTAGGATCACTGCATAATCCTCAAAGTCAAGACCAGTGATTCTGAGATTGGCAATCGATACTCCGCTTTGACAACGAATGACTGTCTGGCCCAGTACCAGTCCATAAAAGAGTTAAAAATTGAGGGTGCCAGCACCCACCCCTGTCTCACTCCTCAGCTCACAGGGAAGAAGGGCCTGCCCACCACATTTGACAGTACTCTCTGGACCTGTGCAAATCTAGAAACGAGATCAATAATCATTGCAGGCATCCCACATATTCCAACGACTTCCC
This sequence comes from Paralithodes platypus, assembly GCA_032716605.1. Classification (NCBI taxonomy): domain Eukaryota; kingdom Metazoa; phylum Arthropoda; class Malacostraca; order Decapoda; family Lithodidae; genus Paralithodes; species Paralithodes platypus. The sequence continues at coordinate 27,007,242 of CM064504.1, read as the reverse complement.
ACAAAGTCTAACAATGCACTAACGCCTTTTTGAGACGGATATAAACGGCAAGCAGCCACTCTCAAAACTCAAGCCGGTGATCACACAAGGACCCGGAGCACAGGAATTCGGTCAATTGTCACTTTCTTTTTAATGGAACTAGATTATATTACTCTCGTTTCTGATCTATTAACAGATCTCAAATTTGCATCAGTAAGATAATTATGAGGAAAGACCTTGCCTGGCAAACTGAGCAGTGTAACATCATGGTAGTTGTTGCAATCCTGTCAGACCCCTTCCCTATTCCAGATAGGGATGACCAAGCCCATCTTCCAGTCAAGGGGAATGGTATCAGTTCACCAGACAGCAAACAGAACCGCAGGTGACTCCTGGATCATGGACTCGCCCCCCAACTTTTAGAAGTTCTCCAAAAATGCCACAGACACCAGCTATTTTCCCACCTTTCAGTCTAGGCATAGCCCACTTAACCTCAGCAAGGGAGGCTGGGTCTTCGTTTATTAGAGGATCAAGGACGTTGGCCACAGTGGCCAACTGCACTGTACTATAATTGCTTGGTACTGGTAGCACAGGTTTGAGCCCAGTCTTTCCTGGCTGTAAAGGTTATGTGTGGATGCTCCACCTCTGGGTTCCACCTGATTCCCTGCCCACATCTTATCCCTGCTGGGGGTAAGTTGGTACTCTTGTGGCATCCAAGGTCAACCTGTTGACTACTTACGTTAAGAAATTGTGTAATTTCAGCCTCATTCCCCACCAGATGAAAATAATCCGATATTATTATAAAAATTATTGTTATCATTATTATTATTATTATTATTAGTTTTATTATTATTATTAATATTATTATTATATATATTAATATTATTATCATTGTTATTATTGTTATTATTATTGTTATTATTATAATTATTATTTACTGGTTAAATTAGTCTACCGAGAGGAGCTGCCATGTACAGCTGTTCAAAGTACACATCCCAGCGGGCCCTACATTCATTATAATCTTAGCAAGCATGACTAAGGTCAGTTGCAATGAAATGCACCTCATCTCCTTAGCAGTTCCTCTGACATTATCTTGAGAGATCTGATTGTTAAAATCACTTACCGGTTGAAATTGTTGGTTTTCGTACAAGACCGATAATGGTCAGTTGGTTAGCATATGAATCACGATTGGTGATCGACAGAGGAGGCACAGCACCTCACCCTAAGGTCCTCACTCTACATGTAACTACTGTCAATCACATCTGGGTTTAGACATATTCATAATTATTATCATCAATTTCACACAAATCGAATGGTAAACAATTACTTCACTTGCTTGTTATATACAATACATATACTAAATAAATATATATATATACAGTATACAGTATATACAGTATATATATATATATATATATATATATATATATATATATATATATATATATATATGTATATACCGGTATATATATATATATATATATATATATATATATATATATACATATATATATATATATATATATATATATATATACTGTATATATACATTCAGATCATAACTTACATTGGCATGCAAAACGCCCAGTTCGGTCAGCATACTGTATATTCACGTCCATAGTTTATCTTGTTTATGTTTGTATCATAAAACATACTGGGGGGGTCACAAATCACTCAGTGGCTGTCCCCCCCCCTCCCCCTCCTTCAACCCCACACACACACACTGGCTCACACACGCACAAACTACACATGCGTACAAATAACACACGCACAAACACTGACTCAAACACAAAACGCACATACACACAAAGCACAAATACACACACACACACATAGACAAAACAGACAGACACTCACTCACTCACTTTCGACATTTTTCAAGCCTCTGTGGTAATGTATGCAAATGTGGGTTTATAAGCCTGTTTACCTCTCTCTCTCTCTCTCTCTCTCTCTCTCTCTCTCTCTCTCACAACGGTAGAGATTTTGCAATTTGTGTTACAGAACATTTTATGCTTAAATTATCAAAATAATCACATCCTGAAGTTTGGCTCACCCATTGTGATACACCATATATACAGTATATACCTTGACTAATGCTATATGTTATACAGTATATACCTTGACTAATGCTATATGTTATACAGTATATACCTTGACTAATGCTATATGTTATACAGTATATACCTTTGTTATACAGTATATACCTTTGTTATACAGTATATACCTTTGTTATACAGTATATACCTTTGTTATACAGTATATACCTTGACTAATGCTATATGTTATACAGTATATACCTTGACTAATGCTATATGTTATACAGTATATACCTTGACTAATGCTATATGTTATACAGTATATACCTTGACTAATGCTATATGTTATACAGTATATACCTGACTAATGTTATATGTTATACAGTATATACCTTGACTAATGCTATATGTTATACAGTATATACCTTGACTAATGCTATATGTTATACAGTATATACCTTGACTAATGCTATATGTTATACAGTATATACCTTGACTAATGCTATATGTTATACAGTATATACCTTGACTAATGCTATATGTGTGACGCCGTACAAGTGTTGAGTAAATGCCTCTTTCACTAAACATCACCCATATCATCATCAATGTTTGTAGAGTTGGGTACTGGAGTGAAATGGAGTTTAATTCATTAACTGGTTCATTAATTATTTAAGGCCGAAATAATGATATTGCTTGAAAAAACATATAACCAAACATTCACACAATGTCTATGCATTATACCACTATGTTGGTCAAACGTAGCCAACATTAAGCAACATATGTACCATTTACGTCTGTCGTCACCCGGGCAAATGTTGTGTATTTATACCAGTTTTATGTTCAGGCAATATATATATATACACACACACACACATATATATATATATATATATATATATATATATATATATATATAGATAGATAGATAGATAGATAGATAGATAGATAGATATACTGTATATATATAAACAGTCGTAGTGGGAGTTACTTAATCAGTAAAAATAGTCTTATTTAAATACTAACCAGATGAATTACCGTACAGAAACTTCATAACAATTATATATCAACAAATATGATTTTACTTGAACATAACACTTCAGAAAAGATAAACAAACTAAAAAAAAGAAAGAAAGAAAGTGAGAGGGAGAGAGATAAAGGGAGACATAAAGTGCCCAGGAGACAATAAATGTTGTACCAGGGTGAGAGAGGTTTAGGAACAAGGAAACAAAAATAGAAATAGATGGGGGAAGGTAAATAGACTCAGGGAACTATAGTGTATTCGCTGTAAGTAGGCGAGAAATCCTGACCTCTAACCTATGTAACTCAAAAACGACTAGAGTAATCGAGCTAATATTTCTACTTTTTTTTTTTTTTTTTTTTTTAAGAGACAATGAACGGAGGAAGGAAAAACACAGATAAAACAAAAAAGGTCCATATGCCTAAAGGCATCCTCCATTCATAAAATGTTTGTAACAACTGGATTTAAACTGTTGTAGATTGTAAGTTTGTGGAAAGCAACTCGAGGGAAGTGAATTCCAAAGAGTAGTAGTCCTGGGGATAAATGAATTTTGATAAGCAGAAGTTCTGCATTGTGGAGGAGAAAGTGTAAATTCATGGGCGCTCTCAGCTGCCCTAGTTCTACAGGGAAAGATGTGGAGAGGCGGCACAATTGAAGCAAGTTCCTCAGAACAATTGCTGTGAAAATATCTGTAGAATAATGCAAGGGATGCAACGTTTCTTCGTATGGATAATGTAGGAAGGTCCTGTGTGATTGCAGGGTTATTGATTAATCTAATAGCTTTATTTTGAATTTTGTCCAACTGCCTCAATGCAACCACTCCACTTCCACTCCACAGAGGTGAACAGTAATCCATCTGAGAACGCACATGACTTTTATATATTACGGCCAACTGCTCGTCAGTGAAGAATTCTCGAACTCTGTACAGGAGTCCCAGTTTTTTAGAGGCATTCTTAGCAATGCTTCTAACATAATGTGTCCAGCTCAGGTTAGTAGTTAATGTTACACCGAGAATGTCAATACTAGGGGAAGTGGGAATATTTACATCATTAAAAAATATATGGGAGTCAGTGAGATTCTGTCGGTTAGAAAATTGAATGTACTTGGTTTTCTGTGCAGTAAAGGAAACTAGATTCTTTTGTCCCCATTCATTAATTCTAGAAAGGTCCTGGTTCAGAGAAATTGCAGTTTATTTTTGAATTTATAAGATCGGGTTGGGTGAAAGAATTGGTAAATGTGAAGGAACTGTGGAGTGTTGAGTCATCTGCGTAGGAATGTATTGGATTATGAGTGGTAGATATGAGATAATTGATATGAATGAGGAACAGAGTTGGGGCCAAAACTGATCCCTGGGGAACACCAGCATTTATTGAGTGAAATTGAGAATAAAGGCCATCTACCATTACACGTATTTTTCTGTTATGAAGATAAGAAGAAATTAGTGGAACTAATGATGCAAGGCCGTAGTGTGACATCTTCGACAATAAGGATTGATGCCAGACTCTATCAAATGCCTTTGATATATCCAGTGCTATCGTATGTGTTTCACCATGTTGGTCTGTAGCTTGGTTGATTTGATGTGTAAGAAGGCAAAGAATGTCTGCAGTTGATCGACATCGTCTAAAACCATATTGCCTATCACTGATTAATTTATTATTCTCAAGATGCTTAATTATATGACTATTTAATATAATTTCAAAGACTTTACCAAGAGTGGAAGTTATAGCTATTGGTCTGTAGTTTGATGGATCTGAAGAGGCACCTTTTTTAGGAACTGGATGGATATTTGCTTCTTTCCAGGATACTGGGAAGCATGAGGTATGAGTACACAGAGGGAAGAGTCAGTCAAGCAATAGATGTAGAAACTTATAGCCCATTGCTCTAGCCCTTTTTGAGTTACAGAGGATACAGGTCATGATTTCTCGTCTACTTACAGCGAATTGACTATAGTATAGATTTATAAACACATAAAGATTTAACTCTTTAAGGGGAGATCTCCACTTGAGGGATTTTTTTCTGGACCCCTTTCTCCCTTATGTTTATCTCAATTGCTTTTGATATTATAAAACGTTCGCCCCGTTAGTTTGGCGATTTTAAGAACTTTCACCCCGTGTTAAAACCTTTCGTGCTATTCAGGTGTCGATTTTATCCTGGCGAGCGATAGCGAGCCTGTAATTTAAGAGGAAACGGCCTTCGGCCGGGAAATTTTTCTACCGAAAAATGTACAAATTAATCTTGAAAGGGACTCAAGGGGGTGTAATTTTAAGCTTGCTGGAGTCTAGGGAACAAACTAAATACCTCCTCTTAAGTCAATTGACGCCATGTTGCATATTGTGTATACCACCAGACGAATATATTCAGCTTAAAAGAGACATGTTGGGGGCACTTAAGGAGGGATGGGTGTAGTTATTTCCTCATGTATTTATATTTTTATAATTCAATTAGTTTCCTTCCTAGCCCTCCATCAAGCTTAACCCCCCCCCCCCCCCCATACCCAACAGAAAGTCATAAGAAACCAATAGGAGCTAAATATCACACTCACACACACACACACATGGAAACAACAATTATCAGTACACAAACATATACGTAGCAGTAAAAATACAATGTAAGTACACAATTGATAATGAACAGAGCAAAACTACAAGAAATTACAGACCTTGACAATAATGACAGACCTTGACAATAATGACAGACCTTGACAATAATGACAGACCTTGACAATAATGACAGACCTTGACAATAATGACAGACCTTGACAATAATGCAGAGAACAAGAAGTGCAACAGAAACTAAGAACAGGAACATCAATTTAGCATAACCATAATACAAACACAACAATCTCTCTCTCTCTCGGCAAATAAAGCTAACAAAACCTCGGCAAATAAAGCTAACAAAACCTTGGGATTTATCAAAAGATATTTTGCCTTTTGTGTGTGAGTTTGTGTTTTTTCTCTGTGTTTATTTTTTGTTTTATGTTGTTTTTGTGTTTTCCCTGTTCTTGCTCTGTCTTGAGTCGGCTACCCCCAAAATGGGGATTGGGCCTGAGCATATAGATAGATAGATAGATAGATTTTGCCTTTTAAAACGAGAACATTATTTTGCCTTTATTCAAAAGCATTGTTAGACCCCATCTTGAATATGGCGCTCAGTTCTGTTCCCGGTATCCCAAGAAAGAAATGGAAAAACTCGAATCCGTGCAGTGTAGAGCAACCAAGCTAATTTCCTCTCTGAGAAACAAGCCATATTATAAAAGATTACAGAAATTAAATGTGTTCTCGATAACGAAAAGGAGGTTACGAGGCCAACTTATCGAGTGTTTCAAGGTACTTAAAGGATTTGACAGAGTACATATCAGTGTACTGTTCACGATAAATAACAATGCTGCAACCCGAGGTAATGTAATTAAATTTGATAGAAAGAAGGCATGCGTAGATGTCACACAATTTGTTTGTTCACATGCAGTGTGGTCTAAGAGTGGAATAGTTGACGAAGGGAGGTGGTCGATAGTAATTCAATTGATACGCTAAGAAGAGACTGGACGATCATCTGATAGAGAATATATTAGTATGAATGGATCAGTAGGTAAGTGTAAACATCTGTTCAGACTAACATATTAGTATGAATGGATCAGTAGGTAAGTGTAAACATCTGTTCAGACTAATATATTAGTATGAATGGATCAGTAGGTAAGTGTAAACATCTGTTCAGACTAATATATTAGTATGAATGGATCAGTAGGTAAGTGTAAACATCTGTTCAGACTAACATATTAGTATGAATGGATCAGTAGGTAAGTGTAAACATCTGTTCAGACTAACATATTAGTATGAATGGATCAGTAGGTAAGTGTAAACATCTGTTCAGACTAACATATTAGTATGAATGGATCAGTAGGTAAGTGTAAACATCTGTTCAGACTAACATATTAGTATGAATGGATCAGTAGGTAAGTGTAAACATCTGTTCAGACTAATATATTAGTATGAATGGATCAGTAGGTAAGTGTAAACATCTGTTCAGACTAATATATTAGTATGAATGGATCAGTAGGTAAGTGTAAACATCTGTTCAGACTAATATATTAGTATGAATGGATCAGTAGGTAAGTGTAAACATCTGTTCAGACTAACATATTAGTATGAATGGATCAGTAGGTAAGTGTAAACATCTGTTCAGACTAATTTATTTCTATACTCTGTAAAAACTTTCATTTTCGGCATTTCCTGACCCATAAGGTTACACTTCACCTATTTTCCGGTACGGCTTTATAGCCGGAGGGAGTGGAGGTGGGGAGAGAGCTTTCTACTTTGCTGTCCTTTTCTTCTACTATAAACTGTCCCTGTCTGGTAGTATTAAGGCAGGACCACCTAGTAGGGACCGCAAGGTCTTTGTGAGCTGAGTATCTGTGTAACTCTCTCTCTCTCTCTCTCTCTCTCTCTCTCTCTCTCTCTCTCTCTCTCTCTCTCGAAGCCCAGCAAGGTTAATCACTTCCAACTTTTTCATGTACGGTAATTGCCGGAGGGAACGGAGGGTGGAGAGAGAGCCTTCTTCTTTTCTATCCTTTCCTTCAACTTTCCTTTTCTATCGAATATGCCATCTCTACTAGAATTAAGTCCTGACCACCTCGTTTGGATCGTAAGGTCTGTGTGGCCAGTGTATCTATGTAAATCTATGTATGTAAATCTCAGTCGACTTAATAGAGTGCTTTGTAAGATAGGCGGCGGCGTTAGTAAAGAGGTGACTATATTATTCAGTTTAATGAATTTCTAGAAAAACTGAAACCATAGTATCAACTTTAATTTTAATAAAACATAATTAGTGAATAGTGTTGAATCACAATATTTAATCCAATAAAATCGGCAAATAGTGGAAATGATACGAACAAATATCAAATTGCATTAATATATAACCCTGTACCCTTTCCAATCCCCCAGAATAATGGTTATATGCAAATATGTTAGATTCTAGTAGCAGCAAAAATAGCTTTCAGACAAACAAAAAAACTCCAAAAAACACATCATTATTCTAAGCATTTTTACTTTTGTACTGGAAAAAATATTAAGTTACTTTAGTAATGTAAATAATGAAACTGCCTACAAGAAAAGGATGGGGATAATTCATGCGCCTTTCAAAGCTTCTGGGATAATATTATGTAAATGTAGGTTTATGGACATATTTACCCCCACCCACGTCTCTCTCTCTATATATATATCTCTCCTCTTCCTCCTTAGCGGTACAGTATAGTCACGCACAAAAGTTATCCCATCGCCATATTATCATCCTTGGTCTTCTCCCCAGTAAACAATATCAACTTGTCTTTAAGGGGGGATGGGCGTATTTTCGTCCTCATTTATATATATTTTTAACATTTTGTTTTAGTTTCCTCCCTAGACCTCCATTAAGCTTACCCCCACTCCCCCAAGACCCTCCTTCAAGATTAATTTGTACAATTTTTGATAGAAAAATGTCCCGACCAAATGCCGGTTCCTCTTAAAATTACAGGCTCGCTATCGACCGCCAGGAAACAAATCGACACCTAAATGGCACGAAAGGTCTTAAAATTGACAACAAAATAGGGCGAAAGGTGTTAAAATCGTCAAACTAATGGGCCTAACGTCTTAAAACCTCTAAACTAATGGGGCTAAACACGAGGGAGAAAGTGGTCCAGAAAACCGGCCCATCTCCCATTAAAATAGGACTTCAGAGCCTCTATCAACCCTTCTGGATTATGAAGGCATTACACTGTAAGTCAATAAAAACGTCTGGACTGGAGTCCCTTTTCGAGAACTCTAGTCCCTTGCGGAAACAGTGAGGAGGTCTTATTAAGATACACCCCGTTCTCAACATTAATCATTAATTACAAACCCCAATGCACTTGAATAAACTAATGAAAGCATATGGTCCTCCTGTGATTCGAACTCGGGACACCAAACCCAGAACATAAGCAGCTAAACCATTACACCACCAACACAGTTAAAGTTTGAATAGACGATCACGATTAATATCCATTTTCGAATGTTGGATATCAATCTAATGCTGAGAGGACGACTGCAGCAGGGGGAAGTATGCAGGAGAGAGACAGCGAAGTACAGCAGAGGCGAAAAGGCGGAGTAAGGGAATAGAGGAAGGAGCCATAAACCTCGCTGACCACAACACCCCCCCCCCCCCTCTCTACCTCTCCTCCCCTCGCTTAAAGTAATATGATACCTGACAGTATAAAGGCAAAACAAAAGTGTATTTAAGTATGGTTCTTATCTAAATCCATGGGGGAGATTTGTATTGAAAACAAAATGTCAGTGGTAGTTTTTGATGCAATGCAGCTTAAAAATAAATGTGTGTTTATGTAAAAGTAGTAGTAGCTACTGTATAATAGAGAGAGAGAAACACAGTGACAACAAGTATTCAACCCTCCCTCCTCCCCCCCCCCCCCCCCCCATCCTTACCCACACATTCACTTCCCTCTCCTCTCCTTCCCTCTTCCTTCCACTTTCCTCAATGTCCCTCATGCTAATAATTTACATGAGTAACATGATGTAATATTTTGTACATATTTTTGACATGAAAATAATTAAATCTTAGGACATAATTGGCTGGTTTCCATTTAAAGTTAGGCATATTTAGAATGTAAAGCGGCTCAAATTGCCAAGGTTTCTTTAGCTTTGTATAGAATCATTTAGCTTTGAGGAAACAGGCCGATTATATTAGGTAAGGTTATATATGATTTATGGCCGAGTCAGGAAATCAGACTTGAAGTGGTATATTTCATGTGAGAGTTATCTCTAACGAACTAGTAACTAAGTATACTATTTAAAATAAGGTATAATTCGCTGATATATTATGTGCATACTGATAACCAGGACCTTTTTCTCAAACTAATAGTAGATTTCTAACATCCTTCTTTAATCCTTAGCACTATTTTGACACTTGTCTTTTTAATCATTTTACTCTCTTAATTAGTGTATTTCCTTTCTCACTACAATAATCGTTTTGTATTATATATATATATATATATATATATATATATATATTTTTTTTTTTTTTTTTTTTTTCCGTGTTTATTCTTTGTGCGTATTTTTAAACACTACTTTTATTTTACTTTATTTTTCTATTTTCTTTTGCACCCACTGTCTTGTAATATAGCCTGATCTTCTGTAGCCTTGCATCATACTAGGTGAGTTAAATAACTTATCTTACTCTTTCTATCTCTAACGCTACTCATAGGATGTTTACATTTTCACCTTTATCGGGCAGAGGCTCGTCCCTTAGGAAGAAATGATAGATAGACTCAGTATTAGGGAATAGGTAGGAAATTATGATAATAAGACAAGATGACATTAACTCGGTCCCAGTCGAGGAATAATCCTGATGACAGACAAAACGCAGTGAGAGATGCAGTACAAATGAACCGTGAAACAGACAATGAAGTTAATGGAGATGTACAAGCAAACCCTGTTAGAGAAAATGCAGAAAATAACAATCAATAACTGCAGCCCGCAGAAGAAAACGCAGGAATCAATAATTCGCAAGACAACAGAGGTGTGGAACAAAATAATGAAAATAGTGTAGGCCTAAACGAAGATAATGAGAGAGAAATAATCGAAAATCGTGAACAGAAAGAACGACCTCGTAACGTAAACATGAATGGTGGAGAATGGATGGGACATTCTGGTGACGGACTCACAACATTAGTGAATGAAATCTATACAGAAGTGATACAATGGCAACATAATAAGTTTGAACTACCGATTTGTGAAGCCGCAAAAGACATGCTGGGGGAACTCAGACGTATGATCCTAAAGTATGTTCAGGATGCCCCTTTGGCGCACGTGGCAATCAAGATAGCTTCTTTCATTCCTCAGTTGTTCCTTCAAAGAAAAAGACCAAAGGGAAAACTGAATGAGAACATTAAAGCGCTGAAACAGAGAATGGACTGGTGGAAAAATGGGGAGTTAGACAAAATTCTTAGCCAAGTACGAGCAATCCAGCAAAGACTGAAAACAAAACAACGAAGAAAGAGGAAGCCAGATGATATGGCACGATCAGTGGGAAATAGCATGAGGATTGGTAAAGTGGCACAGGTAGTCAGAATGGTCACTGGGGAAGCCTCAAGTGAGGTGCACGAAGTGAATCGACGCATCTTGGACCAGCTGAAGGAGAAACACCCAGAAGCAAAACCAGCAAGTGATGAGGCCAAACTAGACGGGGAATATGTTCCTCCAGACCCGGTGATATATGAGAATATAACTGGAGACCTCATATGGAGAAAGGCGCTGAAAACACAGGGAGGAGCAGGTCCATCAGGAGTAGATGCTAAGACTTGGAGGATCTTCCTAAGTCAAAACAAGTTTGGTTCAGCCGCGGGTGACCTTTGTGAAGCAATAGCAATGCTGGCAAAGAAACTTGCATCATCACCATGCGTGAACATAGAAGCTCTGACAGCATGTCGCCTGATACCTTTAAATAAGAATCCAGGAGTTAGACCAGTAGGCGTTGGGGAAGTTCTTAGAAGGATTATAGGAAAAGCAATCATGTCTGTATTTGGAAAAGATGTACAAAGAGCAGTGGGCAACTTACAAGTATGTGCAGGACAGCAAGCCGGAGGAGAAGCAGCAATACATGCAATGGGGAAGGTGTATCATGAGGAAGATTGTGAAGCGGTACTGCTAGTGGATGCAACAAATGCCTTTAACACCATTAATAGGGAGGCAGCTATTCACAACATCAAGATCAAATACCCGAGCATCGCAAAGTACATAGAAAATACTTATAAGGAGCCAGCTAACCTGTATATAGTTGGAAGCACAAAGAAGGAAGAAATGAAAATTCTCAAATCAAATGAAGAAACAACGCAAGGAGATCCAGTGGCAATGGCAATGTACGCACTGGCACTATCAATTCTGCAGCAGAAAATAAAACATGAGGTAACCAGAGTGAAACAAGTGGCCTATGCAGATGACCTCACAGGTGCAGGAAAAATAGGGGATCTCAAAGAATGGTGGCGGAGAGTACAATCGGTAGGCGAAGTCATTGGGTACCATCCGAATGCTAGTAAATCTGTACTAATAGTGAAAGAAAACAAGTATGAAGAAGCGGTGCAGACTTTTGATGGGACAGGAGTGAAGATTACAAAGGAGGGTCAACGCCATTTGGGAGCAGTAATAGGCACAGAAGAATGCAAGAGAGACTATGTGCGAAAAAAGGTAGCGGAGTGGGTAAAGGAAGTGAAAACCCTGGCAGACATTGCGAAATCTGAACCACATGCTGCATATACTGCCTTCACATATGGTGTTAAGCACAGATGGACCTTTCTTATGAGAACAGTGCCTGGCATTAGACAGATGCTTCAACCGCTTGAAGAAGCAATCAGAGGAACATTCATACCGGCCTTAACAGAGATGGAAGGCGTCATGCAAGAGCTAAGAGATCTATTAGCTCTTCCGCCAAGGTTCGGAGGTATGGGGATCATATACCCAGTGGAGGCGGCACTACATGAGTACCAAAATTCCCTTAAACTTACTACGTCTCTGACAGAAAAAATACGGGAGCAAAATGAAAATGATGAGGTGGACGAAGAGGAACAACGAAATGCAAGACAGGAAATTACAAAGAGCAGAGAAGAGAGACAGAAACATAGCCTAGAACAAATTAAGACCAGATGTAGGGAAGAACTGAAAATGAGAGTTGAGATGGCACAAGACACGGGGGCTTCAAATTGGCTCACATCATTACCAATAAAGGAGAAAGGCTTCAGCTTAAATAAACAAGAATTCAATGATGCCGTAGCCTTGAGGTATGGGTGGCCAGTTTCGAACCTGCCGCTGAAATGTGCATGTGGTGAAATAAACAACTCAGACCACTGTATGACTTGTAAGAAAGGAGGATTCATCTGTATCCGGCATGATGAAGTACGAGACATCACTGCACAAATGCTGGACGAGGTGTGCCATGATGTCAGAATCGAACCGGAACTTCTGCCTATGGACGGACAGCGCTTGTCCCACAATACTGCAAATACTTCAAATGAAGCAAGAGTGGACGTAAGTGCTCGAGGTTTTTGGACGAGGGGACAACGGGCTTTTTTCGACATCAGAATCTTCAACCCAAGAGCACAAACATATCGTGAGCGAGGACACAAGGCGGCATACTTGAGAAACGAAAGTGAAAAAAAACGCGCTTATGAAGAAAGAATTTTGAACAGGGATCAAGGAAGCTTTACTCCTCTGGTCTTCTCATCGTCGGGAGGTATGGGACCTTCTGCAAGTGTCTTCTATGCCAGATTAGCTGAACAAATATCGGAGAAAAAGCACCAGCATAGAAGCCAAGTCATAACTTGGATGAGATGCCGGCTCTCTTTCTCTCTTCTCAGGTCTGCACTCCTATGTCTCAGGGGTACAAGGTCCTCCCGCTACAGAGGACAAGAGTGAGAGACTTGGACTTTGAAATGGTCGTGGCGGAGGGACGAATTGGGGAACAACTAGGTTGATTGTAGGGAGGTACTGGTACAATAAGATAAACTACAATGTAACTAGAATAAGATAGATTGTACACCACTTTGTAACTGTCACCTTAAAAAAAAAAAAAAATAATATAGAAGGAAACATGCTTACATTACTGAAATGTTTGTGGACATGCAGTAATGCAAGTAATGGTCACTCTTCTGTAAATCTAAAATGGCTTACTTAAGAATGGGAAAGGGGTGGGACCTTTTTTTTTTTTTTTTTTTTTTTTTTTTTTTTTATTAAAAAAAAATCTAATCATGTATTCGACCCAACTGCATTATGGAAAGCGTAATGTTATTCCAGATAGCAAATGAGACACCGAGACAGTTCGAGTGTTTCAAATGGCTCGTTCGTCTTCTTACATGCGTAGACCTAGGACGCCTGGTTCTTAGTTCGTGGCCCATTCCAACTCTAACTTTTCGAAGCTGCATCGCCACTGTCTCACTGTCTCATCTCACAATTTCGGACACCTCTCTTTTCCAAACGCCACCTATTGAGCTATTAACTCACAATGCTAATTTATAAAAACGGCGAGGGCATTTTTATGGCTTTGTGGTGTGGCACTGAACATATGTACAGCACATATTTCATTCCAATAATATCTCCCCACTGACACATTGGGAATAGAACCCGGGACTTTAAGATTACCAGTTCCGTAGCAAGACCACTCCCCCACACACCTTCCCTACCTGAATAAAATTGTCTAATAATAACCAGAAATAAAGAAACAAATGCTCCCTCAAATACTGAAAAGGTTAATAGTTTGAAGGTGGGTATATGAGTTTACTTTTATACGAGAGAGAGAGAGTGAGTGAAAGCTAGGTGTACGGGAAATAATGGCAAGAGGAAATAAAGAAGGCTGAAAAAGGAGAGAAAGAGAGTGAGAGAGGGGGTGGGGGAGAGGTACAGTACAAGGGAGACATATGGCGAGAGGAAATAAAGAATGCTGAGAAAAATGAGAGAGAGAGAGAGAGAGAGAGATACACGAGAGACATATGGCAGGAGGAAATAAAGAATGCTGAGAAAAATGAGAGAGAGAGAGAGAGAGAGAGAGAAAGAAAAGAGTAAAGTTGGGTGTCCACTCCACTTGGCCACGTTTGTGTTACTAAACTTGGGAACAAAAACTTTACCTCCAGGTTTGTTTTATTTACATTTTAGTTGAGTTTCTTCTCACTTGACTAAATTGGATTGCTTGACAATTTTCTTTTGATGTATTATTTTTCTTTTAAATTATTTAAATGTTCATTGTTTTATATTAAGCTGTATATGTATGTATAGGTGTGGTGGAGTGGTCTTGCCACTGGACTGGTAATCCAAAGGTCCCGGGTTCAAATCCCGATGTGTCAATGGGAATAGTATCAGTGCACTACCACAAAGCCCACCGAAACGCCAAAAAAATACCCTCATTGTTTCCTGATTAAATAGCAGTGTATGAATATTCCCATATTCAAAATATGCTACAGGGGGGCAATGCCTAGTGAGTTAATTGCTCAATAGGTGGCGTTCTGAGAGTGAGGGTCCGAGTCTAGGAAGTGAGACAGTGAAGCATAAAGGCAGAGCAGCCTCAGAAGTGGGACTGCTTCGAGCCATGAGTGGGCAACCAAGAGCCGCGCGTCTGCGATGACAGGTTGGCGAAGACTGGTTGTAGCTCGTGCTTCACTTGTCTCACTTCCTAGGCTGGGACAAGACCTCACGGGCTTCACCATGTTGAGCGGTGAGTGTGCAGGCTCTCAGCCTATGCCCGAGAGGGAGTAGTTGGAATATAGAAACAAAATAAATAAAGATAAATGAATGGTATGAATTGTATTTACCTATTTGTCCATGTATCTATAGTATTTATTCATTGATATATATATATTCTGTCAAAATCTGTTACTCTAAGATTGCAGCTCTCTAAAGCTGAACAAAACGGTCCAACATTAGGTGAAGCCCTATCATATGCTGCTGGCAAACTGTATGGGAGCTTTGAATCCGCAACAAGTTATCAAGTATTTTATTAGTAATACGTCTTTCTGTATTAATCTTATTTAAGTATTTACATTTATTATTGTATTTATAGTATTGAAAGTACATAATATTATATTTAGTGATGTTGTTGGCAACATTAGTTGGAAAACTGACTTCGATTAAGCTAATTGATGATTTACGTTTATTGTACAATGTATTACGACTATTCAAAACTACAAACTACACAATTTAAAATTGAGCTATGATGTACAGTATGTAACATTCATGGGATAGTTATAAATTCACTATAGTTTATTACTACAACAATTCAGTCACCTCACTGCCGGATATGTGCTTGTGACTAGGAATGGAGTTGACAAAATCATCTCGCGGTAGCCAGCATAATATAAAACTAGTCATCATCTGACAGTTAGGATTAATACCCATATTACAATTACATACGGATCACAAAATGATAAAGAACTGAACGTAACCAAAGTATTAAGGGTTAGTGCTTGTGTTTTGGTCTATTTATCTATGTATGTATTATTTTTTGAGTTTCCTCGCTAGACCTCCATCAAGCTTAACACTAATAACGTAGAGCCCCTTTCAAGATAAATGTGTACAATTTTCGGTAGAAAAATGTCCCGTGTTCCTCTTAAAATTACAGGCTCGCTATCACTCGCCAGAAAAAAAATCGACACCTAAATGGCACGAAAGGCCACTTTGACCTTTTGTGTATGTGTGTTTCATGGAATCATGAGGAGAACTTAGTTCCAAACACTCTGGGTAAAACTATAGAAGGAGTCCTGTTTGTCTAGTGTTTTGTCATAGGCATATTTGTGGTGTTGGTGTTTCGTGGTTTATTTCATCTAGAGATAATGCGGATAATAATTATTTTGAAAGGTGTTAAAATCGCCAAACTAATGGGGTGAACGTCTTAAAATCTCAAAACTAATGATACCCGGTACTAAACAAGAAGGAGAAGGAAGTCCAGAAAAAGTGACTACCTCCCCCATAACACTTATACCCTGTACACAAAAGTACAGGGTAAGTACAAAGTAAAGAGTATTTGAAATATAATACAAATGTGCGAAATTAGGTGAAATTTTGTGTTGTCCAGGTGATTATGAACAGCGCCACGATCGTGACAATACCGCTCTTATCAACAATATTACAATGTACGAAATTCATTGAAAACAAAAAATACACTGTGTATTTGCAATCAATGTGATTATGAATATCGCCACAATCGTGGCAATAAGTCTCCTACTAACAAAGCCACGATCGTGTTCTTGGGGGTATAAGGGTTAACTGTGTTATCGAACGCAGCTATGTTAGCCATGGTCAAGCTTTAGTCATAGGGGTTTTATAATTCTACTAAATTGGTGTGGTATACCAAATCCCCTTCTGTACCGGTGACATCCTCTTCATTATATTCTGGCAACTATTAGACGGTTTTACTCGGCTTAGGAAGGATGTCTACCAATTAAAAGATTACAGACTATCTCAATGAATCCATTTAGCTACCATATATCCTCCCTAAGCTTCATAAAATCGTATAAATGCAGCTGAAATAACAATAAAAAGATGTCGCCGGTACTGTAAGGGTTAAACATAAAAAACTAAATTAGTCGTGACCAACTATTTTGCTTATGTTTTCCAGAACTATACACGCAAGATAATAACACTTAATTAACCCTTTGAGGATCATGACGCGTTTTAGCTGTTTCTTCTGGCTATAAATAGATGATTTTATACAGCTTAGGAAAGACCTCTAATAATCAAAAGGGTCAATTAGGGGAGGTGTGGTATAGCGGTCTTGCCACTGGAATGGTAATCCTAAGGTCCCGGGTTCGAATCCTGATGTATCAATGGGAAGGTATTATTGGGATGGAATTTGTGCTGTATTTGGTATCAGTGCATTACCACAAAACCCACCGACACGCTTACCCTCGCTGTCTCCAATAAATTAGCATAGTATGAATATTCCCATATTCAAAATATGTTAATGGGGGCAGTGCCTAGTGAGGTAAGAGCTCAATAGGTGGCGTTTGGGAAAGAGAGGGTCCGAGACCGTGAGTGAGACGGCGAGATAGTGGCGAAGCAGCTCTGAAGAGTCAGGCCGATGTTGCCTCATGCCACGAGGGACCGGCCAGGCGTCGTGGTCTATGATGGTAAGTCCACAAACGAACCGGTTGAAGCTTGAAGCGCTCAAACTATTCCAATGTCTCATTCACTGTCTGGTATAAGACCTACCTGGCATCACTGTGTTGAGCGATTGAATATACAAGCTATAAGCCTATGTCCGGAGGTAGAAGCTGGATAATGCTGGAACATTAAAAAAAAAAAAAAAAAAAAAAAATAACCTTTAAACTCACGCTGTTCCTTCCTTTGATCGTCTAGTAATAGTCAGGATAAACTGTCGAAATGCGTCCGATTCCTCGAGGGGTTAACTGAAAAAATAAATAAATTCCCTAATACCGGGCCGTCGAACGGAAAATGCACCCGGGCAATTACTTTACATTTTTTGTTTTCTTTTAATTCTCGATTTCAACTGATTATCGTACCCAGGGAGCCATTACTCCATCACGACCCTAGCAAAACATGCAAGTGAGGTCCAAATATTGCACCTTAATGATCAATAACTTTTGTGGATAATTGCGAGGCGTGTGGTATGGAGGTGTGGGTGTGTGTTCAAATATATCTATAGTTAATGCATGTGTTTAATGTGCACAATTATATTATGGATATATACTGTACAGTAAGTATGTGTTATAAAATGTGTGTGTCTAATTACATGGACGTCTGTGTGTGTGTGTGTGTGTAATATTGCCTACACTAATCAATGTATTGCTTACATATATGCCAGGCTTCGATGTCTCACCGAATCACTCGACCTTACCTATACATTTAGGTATATCGTTCATAGCGATAGGCCTATATTTTGGTACAATAATCGTCGTTTAAGTCTGTATGCATATAATAATAGTTTAAATGTATGTAATTTTATTAATAGTGTTAATGCTAGCATACAATATTCTATACTGAATATGATTATTACATCGTGATTATTATTATATCAATCCGCGGGAACTACTTTGATATTCATCCGCCATTTTCACTCTGATATAAACTGTTCTGATCACGGAGGAAAGAATATACGGAGTGTATGGATTCTGAAACCAAGATAATGACTTATAGCTTGGTCAATAAATGGCGCTGTGATCGGCGGCGTGTGGTCTGTCTGTTTTAACAAATTACAGAAACGACGCGAGGGGGTGTGGCGGAATAAACAAACATGTATTAGATTTCAATTACCCCAAGGATAATATTAGTGAAACTTTTAGTTATCAAACATAATGAAAACTGGACACAACTTACAAAGATAAAAGTTACTAATATGCACACCAAATATGCCGTTCAAAATACTTGAATAGTTACCTAAAGCTCCGTTCACACATGCACGAATTAACGTCCCGTCCGTCCCCGACCCCTTAATTCGCCGTGCCTAGGCGGCGTCCTTTTTGTGCAGCATAAAATGGTCCGTGTGGGTCGGGGCAACTGCCAGAAAACGTGTTATGTCGGGGACACCCACAGGACACACACGGACACACACGGGAGCAGTCGTCGTCTAGACGCAGCCTGGCAGCGTCTAGACGACGACTGCTTCCGTGTGTGTCCGTGTGTGTCCCTGGGTGTCCCGGCAAAAAAACGTTGGAACGGCCCTAGTGGCCATCGTGGCCACATGGGGCCTCCAGATTGATGCCGTCCTGCCTATTTTCTTGGTCTGGGACGGACGTGACGTTAATTCGTGCATGTGTGAACCGAGCTTAAAGGTTGGTGCAGCTAATATATAAGTTTACATAGTTACCCTGCATACGTTTTCTTTAAAAATATTGTATTCCCATTCTCTTATCAACTAACTCGGCCAATAGATGGCGTATGTGTAATGCTTTCGCAATTATAGTGTAGAGTTGACACTCCGTATATTCTTTCCTACGTGGTTCTGATTGAGGAGCAAGTAACATTCCGCTGTGAAAACAAAGAACTTACAAAAACCAAAGTGGACAGACCTATATCTAGTTCCTTACGATCATCGAGACATAACATAAAACACATTTTACAAGAACGAGAATACCCTACCGCAATAAACAGTGAGTGAAACTATATAACAGTCTACCACCCGAGCGCCCTTCCAACCCCACAAGAACAAGAACAAGAAATATATAACACCCTAAGTGACATACATCTGTGTACAACCGGCCCAGCACGCCCCACCACACGTTCCACTCTAGCCTGCCTAGTTCACAAAGTTCGTCTACAGTAAGTATAATTTCTTCATATCACTGGCCAGTAAGTAGGATGTAATTACTACGTAGAGTTGGCATTACACGGTACGTTATCAACATAATCCCCAGTATGGTGTTCAGAAAAATTAAGTATCCGTTAATAACGAAATATAAATAATTTAATTGAGCATACATCAAGTTTAAATTATATTATTTGTCCTAGCGCTTCCTGAGAAAGAGGTAACACTTCCCACTGTTTTAAGACTGTTATCCCCATCCAGGTGTCGATTTCTTCCTGGCGAGCGATAGCGAGTCAGCATTATATGGAGAAATCCGGCTTCGCCGGAGAAATTTTTCTATCGAAAAATTTACAAATTTAGCCTGCTGTCAAAAACATTAAAACTAATATGCTGGCTTGCTACTGCTTGCCAGGAAAAAAATTGACTCCTGGATGGTCATAAACGTCTTAAAACAGTAAGCTTAATGGGGCCAAAGGGATACAACCCAAAGAGAGAGGGAGAGAGAGAGAAAACAAACTGAGGCGTGCTCCCTTAGAGTGTGTATACGTCTGAGGAAACGTCAATGATGACAACTCGAGCAAAATATTCCTTGAACAAACCAGCTCATCATCTCCGGGACAGGGACCACAAAACACTGACGGGCAGGCTGTCAAAGTTACACAAAATACCTGCAGTTCGGCTATGTGTGTGTGAGTGTGTTTGTGTTTGTGTTTGAATGTGTTGTCTGTGTATTTCATATATTTGTGCGTGTTTTTAGTAATTGTAAGTGTGCATGTATTTAGGTGCGTACTGTATATAGTTATATACAGTATATGTGTGTATATACTGTATATATCCGAAATACTTTTCTAACCTCGTTATCCAGGTGTAAACTGCCTTTTGCCATGCGCTAGCTTTGAAACATTCGTGTTTACCCCTTAGACTGCAGTTTGTTTGTATCTATTGATTACTTTCGATGTGTAATATCTCCGTAATTATGGTACTTATAACCGAAACTACCACTAATTATTTCTCAATATTTGAAGGCTATTATAGAATAAGGATGTTGCAAAGATCATATTAAAATGAGCTTCAACCTCCGGAGATACATTTTATGTGCATTATATAAAGTACTGTAAAAAACAAAAAAATCCCTATAATCTGCCTATTGATGGCAGTGACATTCTTATTAAGCCCCTTACTGTTAAAATAGATGCTGATTTCAATAATTCATTGTGGGGTCCTGTATCCAAGGGCAAAACAGTGTGTATATTTACTCTGAAAATGACTTACATCTGAGTGTTTTAAGATCGTTGGATAATGGGAGAAATAACGTTTTCCGGGGATTGTAACTCATTCCAACAACTGTATAATGATGAAAACTACCTAAAACCCAGAAGAAAAACCATGGGAAAATTAGTGGTAGTTTCGGTTATATTTTCCGTAATTATAAATACTCACCCTGAACGTCATAGAATAAAATGGTCTTATAATTACCTGACGAATACGTCCTGCCATTTATGAAAACATCAACTGAAACACCCTGTATATATATATATATATATATATATATATATATATATTCTAGGTAATGAGTATAAGTGCGTGAGAGAGAGGGGGGAAGGTTATAGAAGTACTTTGTTTATTCATGTAATATTGCTCAATTCAGATGGTCAAGGAAGACTGATGGAGAGAGTGAATGCATGTGTGCGTGTTGGTGTGTATGAGTGCGTGTGTGTTTTGTGTTTGTGAGTGTATGGATGGCTGGAAATTTAGTTCCCTGAACTATTTTATCCAAAATTTTCAACATACTGACTATGAGTGTTACGAGAAAGCTTACCCCCGAGGGGATAGAACGTAGACAAGAGATTATTGATCCCATGAGACCGGTCTGCCCATACTTAACCTTCGTTGCTAGGAAAACATGTTGTGAGGAAAACATGTTGTGAGGAAAACATGTTGTGAGGAAAACATGTTGTGAGGAAAACATGTTGTGAGTAAACTCACTTAAGGGGAGGCAGACCGTTTCTCTGGACCCCCTTCTCCTTAATGTTTAGCCCCACTAGTTTTGAGATTTTAAGATGTTCGTTCCACTAGTTTGGCGATTTTAATACCTTTCACCCCATTTCATTGTCAATTTTAAGGCCTTTCGTTCAATTTAGGTGTCAATTTTATTCCTGGCGAGCGATAGCGAGCCTGACATTTTAAGAGAAAGCGGCCTTTGGCCGGGACATTTTTCTACCGAAAAATGTACATATTTACCTTGAAGGGGGTCTAGGGGGTGATTCTAAGCTTGATGGAGGTCTAGCAAGGAAACTAAGAAATATAGGAATAAACTAATTAATAGACCAAAACAAAAGGCCAGTCTCCCCTTAACTGCAGCGGATTCAAATGGTTAATGTCTAAGGCTCTAAGCCAAACGAATAGGAATACAATGGCTCTGTGCAACCAGCCATTTTGACCTTGTGTGTATGTGTGTTTGTTTGTTTCATGGAATCATAAGGAGAAATCTGGATAAAACTCGGTATAACTATAGAAAAAGTCCTCCTGTTTGTCTAGTGTTTTGTCATAGGCTTATTTATGTTATTGGTGTTTCGTGGTTTATTTCATCTAGAGATAATGCGGATAATAATTGCTATGCCCATTCACATTAACCCATCAAAGTTTGAGGATGATCCCCTTTTACCCGTCACCTTACTGATAACTAAATTAACCTAACCTAGTGTTATAAGTGGGTGCTTCTGCCCCACATCCCCGCTGATCTTAATATTGATGAAGAGATACGTAAATAGTAGGAATAGCAAAATCCCAATATTTCGGGTATTTTAATAAAAGCGCCCCATAATCTTGTGAAAACTGTCAAAAATATTAAGAAAAAGTCCAGGAATTGTCAACATTGGAAAGGAGGAAAGCATCTACGCTCTTCTATAATATTTGGATAATCTTCAAGGACACTACATCCGCCTTATTAGAAACAATTTATTAGGGAAAATAGGCACCAACAGATTCGCCATATTTTTCTCCATATAGTCCGCATGGAGGATTTTCGTTATCGACAAATTGAAAAAATACCCTTTTCACAGAAAAATACACCAAAAATCTGTCAAAGATATCAAATAGCGGGGGTGTGGGGGGGCGGAAGCCCCCACCCATAATACTAGGATAGGTTAGGTAAGGTTGTTAGGTTAGGCTAATGTCCTTTCAAAGGGGTATAGGCTAGTAAACACTAGGATAGCTTATACCCGGTCAGAGGTAAGAATAAGAGTCCTGCTGTAGTCTCCTTGAATGCTACCAATATTTGTACACATGGATATGTTTACAAGTGGAAATGAAGCAAATTAAAAATTAATGTATCTATCCTTGCACCAATACGGTTTTCTGAGCAAGGTAACATTAGACTATTCAAAATCAATAAGGTAGTAACGCCGTAATTGACGAGTAGTTTTGCTGCAGATTTATCCACACTTTGCGACTCACATCAAGCCAGTTTATTTACATGTGTTTATTAGCATGGGTTTTATATGACCATGGACACGTAGCGTACAGTCGCTTATAAAAATTCGTGGACCTCTTATGGGTTTCTTTGTGCAATTATAACTATCCGCATTGAATTTTTGGATGGAACTTTCTTGTCTATAAATGTTATATATAGGTTCGTACTTAATGTAGTGAAAGTTATAGGCATAAATTCGTTTCCGGAGATATACTTCCATGATTAGAAATAAGTGAGGTCCGCGATTTTTTATGAGTAACTGTTCATAGGTGTGTCGCCGCCATCTAGCGTCAGAGAAGTGAAGCAAAACCAGGTGAAGCAAAACCAGGTGAAGCAAAACCAGG
The DNA here is from genome assembly GCA_032716605.1 of Paralithodes platypus. Classification (NCBI taxonomy): domain Eukaryota; kingdom Metazoa; phylum Arthropoda; class Malacostraca; order Decapoda; family Lithodidae; genus Paralithodes; species Paralithodes platypus. Next base: position 26,983,635 of record CM064504.1, on the reverse strand, counting down.
TGAAGCAAAACCAGGTGAAGCAAAACCAGGTGAAGCAAAACCAGGTGAAGCAAAACCAGGTGAAGCAAAACCAAAAACCAGTGAAGCAAAAACCAGGTGAAGCAAAACCAGTGAAGCAAAACCAGGTGAAGCAAAACCAGGTGAAGCAAAACCAGGTGAAGCAAAACCAGGTGAAGCAAAACCAGGTGAAGCAAAACCAGGTGAAACAAAACCAGGTGAAGCAAAACCAGATCTCGAAGCTTTAAGGGGTATTACACAAAGGCTTTTATCGTTCATATTTATGAAATAAATCTTTTTCCGGCATCATTTCTTGGACCTTTTACACTGGTATTGGAAACTAGACTCAATGAATGTAGATGTCGGGATTGCTAGACCAGTGTTGACGATAAATTTATGTGGAGAAAATGCTCGTATGATAATTATTGGGTTTACAGTCTATTAAAAAACTTACAGTATCAGTGTACAATGTAAATTTTATGAAGGGAGGGGGTGGGGGGGGGTAAGAAGGGCTGTCATCCGATCTCCCCCGAAAGATTATCGTTACTATAATGGTGCGAACTAAAGGTACTGGTAAAGTTTCATTTATATCCGTTCATTAGTTTTGGAGAGATATTCTGCTTACAACCATAAGCCGGTATCACACGAGAGCTTTTATAGTCAACATTCTATGATCAACATTTTTCTGGCAACACTTTTGGAATATTTTACACTGGTATCGGAAACTAGACTGATAATATATAAACTTAGGGAAAAGAAATATTTTAAATGTTGACCTCATAAGCTGCCAGACCAATGTTGAGGGGAAAGACGCTCGTGTGATACCAGCTTAACATAAAAACCGATAACAGCGATCACATAATCTCCACAAACGTTGCCTGGTGGAAATAAATAAAAACGTTCCCAATACCGTAGAACAGAAAACCGCTCCCGGGCAATTACTTACCTTTTTTCTTTCCTTTTTCTCCGATTTCAGCAGATTATTGTACCCAGGACGCCATTACCCCGTGAGTTTGGAAGAAATATATATATACTGTATATATATTATATAACTTGGAGAATTGTGTTCTTATGGTGCAAACGGGGTCTATATAATGCGAGTAAATGATCAGTAAGCTTACAGGATTTGTGAGGAATGGAGAATGGAAGTGTGTGTGTGTGTGTGTGTGTGTGTGTGTGTGTGTGTGTAATAATAAATAATAAACGGTTTATTGATAGTTGCAGCCATTGGCTGAAAATGTACAAAGGAACAGTTTGTTGCTTAACTCTAACTTATATTAACTTACAATATGGACCAAAGCAAGAGATTGCACAAGAGCTACCGGTATTTGATCAGTTAGATATTATGTACTTCGTTTGCCGATGATTTTCAAGTCGAGATAATAGTGGTACATTTTAAAAGTGTTCTCTGAAAGCTTGTGAGTTGATTTACTGTTTATCTAGGATAGAGATGACAAATCTCGTATGACTCTGATTACTGTTTGTCTAGGGTGTTTTTCTAGTCGGTTTCTGTGCCATGTTCACCGTATTTTAGAAAGCTGGTGTTTACACGAGCGCGTTTTCCGGCAGTTTTCGGGAGCAAGTATATTTATTCAATTATAAATTATATAATTTATTCATTATTTATTATTGTTTTTGTATTGTTATTGTGTATGTGTGTGTGTGCTAAACTATTGTGTATGTGTGTATGTATCTGTGCGTGTAAAAAAATGGGCGTGTTTTTAAATATCTGATTGCAGATGTGTGCGTAAGCGTGAGTTTAATATGCGTGGATGTGCGTATGAATGTGAATGTGTGTGCGTGTGTGCGTGTGTACCTGGGAAAACGTGAATGATGACAACCCGAGGAAAATATTCCCTGAACAAACCAGCTCATCTTCTCCGGGACAGGTAAAAAGAAAACACTGACGTCAGCCTGTCAAACTAACACAAAAACCTGAAGTACGGATATGTATATGTGTGTGTGTGTGTGTGTGTGTGTGTGTGTATGTGTGTGTGTGTGTGTGTGTATGTGTGTGTGTGTGTGTGTGTGTATGTGTGTGTGTATGTGTGTGTGTGTGTGTGAGAGAGAGAGAGAGAAAAAAAATAAAAAATAAAAAAACGTATATATAGGTTATAAGAAAGATTTACTGTAGCTTCTCAAGACGTGGAGGTCTATTTCAAGAGGATAGTATATTGTAGATCTTACCGGATTTTGTACAAGTAAAAGGAATATCACATTTGAGGATGCTACCACATAAGTACTACTATCTAACCTCAGCTTCCGTCCATGGTTACGTGTTTGATTGCTGTTGAAGCTTAGTATAATGATGTATACTTGTACAATCGCGCTAATAAGTGATGTCTCGGCACCAAGTATGTTTTGATCCATAATTGGTATCGGCAATCTCTAAGCTTCATTTCTTCATATCGAGTGAAATATACAAACATGTTCCTACACTTACCCACCCTATTCAACATCTGACAATCATTAATACAGCACAGAGCGAGTCAAACGTAATGACAGCTGGGACATGACTTATTAGCGCCACTGTAAGTTATAAATAATAGTTTGTGTTGTTAACCTCTTCAGTACCGCCGACGTCTTTTTAATGATATTCTAGCTACATTTAATCGATGTTGTCCTGTTTAAGAAGGACCTGTGGTAGTAAAAATGGTAAGTGCGATAGTTCGAAGCCTGTTAATTGATGGAGGCCAATTTTAAACTGAATAAAATCGTCTAATAGAAGCAAGAATAAAGGTGAAAGACGTCGCCGGTACAGAAAGGGTTAAGGGGATAGTTTTTTTTTTTTTTTTATTTTTTTTTAACCATTAATTAATGTATTTATTATTTTTTTAGTTTCCTCAGTAGACCTCCATCAAGCTTAGGAAAATACCCCCTAGACCCCCCTTCAGGAAAAGTGTGTACATTTTCGGTGTGTTTATTTGTTTATTTATTTATATTTATATTATGTTATTAGTTCCCCCCGTAGACCTCCATCAAACATAAACAAACACATCCCGAAGATCCCATTTCTAGATAATTATATGTGTACATTTTTTGATAGAAAAATGTCCCGGCCTGTCGCTATCGCTCGCCAGGAAAAAGTTGACACCTAAATGGCACGAAATGTCTTGATATTGATATATAAATGGGACGAAAGGTTTTAAAATCGACAAACTAGTGGGACGAACGTCTTAAGATATGAAAACTAATGGGGCTAAACATGAGGGAGAAGGGGAACCAGAATAAACGACCCATCTCCCCTTAATAAACGACCCATCTCCCCTTAATAAACGACCCATCTCCCCTTAATAAACGACCCATCTCCCCTTAATAAACGACCCATCTCCCCTTAATAAACGACCCATCTCCCCTTAATTCACACCTAATTCATGAATGGCCAGATTCTAGCACTCCGGAACATTGTCAAATACCAACGTGAATATAAGCTAAATATGATTGCAGTCGTGCTATCGTTTAACCCTTCCAGTACCAGCGACGTATATTATTTTTTTATTCTAGCTATATTTAGACGACACAATGCAGCTTAGGAAGTATATGTGGTAGGTACAAGGGTTGGTTGAGATAGTTTGAAGCCTTATTATTGCTAGAGGTCCTTCCTAAGCTGAATACAATCGCATAATAGTTATCAGAATATGATGAAAAGGACGTCCCTGGAACTGTATGTGTTAAAGTGTTTCGAGAGAGTCTATTGCAACTTCTGCAATTCTATAGAAGATCCACGGCAATTAAGGGAGCCCACCTTGCTTTTTTTCGCTTTCTCTCCCTCTCTCTTTGGCTTGTATCCATTCGGCCCCATTCAGCCTACTGTTTTAAGACGTTTACCCCATCCAGGTGTCAATATTTTCCTGGCGAGCGGTAGCGAGCCAGCATATATATATTTTTGTTTTACAGCAAGCTAAATTTGTACATTTTTCGATGGAACAATTTCTCCGGTAAAGCCGGATTTCTCCATACAATGCTGTCTCGTTATCGCTAGCCAGGAAAAAATCGACACCTATGTGGGGATAAACTTCTTAAAACAGTTGGCTGAATGGGGCCAAATGGATACAAGTCAGAGAAAGAGAGAAAAGGAGAGAAAGATAAAACAAGCAGGTGACCCCCCTTATAAATACTACCGGATTGACTCTAATGAGAGAGTCCTGTCAAGTGTGGTGGATAAACATCCTCTTTCTTCTTTGTAAAGATAGGAGTAAGATGGTTGTATACAATGTTCTGGAATATTCCCTTTTCAAAACTTAAATAACTGGACACTGGGTCCAGTGGTTAGGTAGAGTCACTGTAGCGCATCTGTGGGCGATGTTAGGGTCACTGGCCTTGATATTGAAAATTGGTTTGTAATTTTGGCCGAGTCATTGGATAATTTCTAACTGGCCTCTTTGGCCTTTGGGCATACACTCTCTATCAATGTTAACTCTGGGGGAGACTCTTGTTATGGGCAGCTTTGTCTTTTGTCTCCTTCATAAGCATAGAAATACAAAAATAATGTGATTCATGGCCGAGGCAAGTCAATTGGTCATTGCCAGAGCTACTTGGGAGGGAGAGAGTTGAAGCCGGGAACCTTGGCCGCAGAAAAGCATAGACGTAGAATCTGAAGGTATAGATAGATAAATACATACAGGGGAAGAGGGTTGTAGGAACGCTGAAAACAGTAACAAGAAATAGGGTGGTCAGCATGGAAGTGAAGAAGTCCTTGCATGACAGTGTGATAATCCCGACATTGACTTACGGAAGCGAAGCATGGACGTTCGTGGAGAAACTCAGACCATAAGTGAGAGGGGTGGAAATGAGTTACTTGAGAAGTGCGTGCGGAGTTACATGGAGGGATAGACAGACAAATGAGGAAGTGAGAGGAAGGTGTGGTGTGGAGGTAGATATGCTGGAAAGTGTGAGAAGGAACACCTTAAGATGGTTTGGCCAAATGGAACGTATGGGAAGCGAGAGAATGACTAAGAGGGTGTACGAGAGCGAGGTGGAAGGACAGAGAGGGAGAGGTAAACTGAGAGAGAGGTGGAAGGATGGAGTAAGGAAGTATATGGATGAAGGCGGTGCTGGTTGGGAGGAGGGGCATCGACTGACTGGGGCCAGAGGTGAATGGGGGCGTTTCGTTCGTGGCCACCACTTCGGGGATCACGGCATCAGGCAATAGATAGAGAGGGAGAGAGAGACACCATAAAAGAGACTCAACATAACCCCCCCCCCCAACCCCCCTCCCCCTGCCTGTCATTCCAGCCCTTCTATTCACTGCTTCTGAATACGGCTACATAAAGCTCCATTCCCAACCTCATTCGTGTCTGTGTATGTGTGTGTGTGTGAGAGAGGGCGAGAGCGAGGGGGTGTGGGATAAAAAATACTTGTGCATTATTAGTGACGTGTGTGTATGTGTGTGCGCGCGCGCGCGCGCGTGTATGTGTGTGTGTGTGTGTGTGTGTGTGTGTGTGTGTCTCTGTGTGTGTGTGTGTACGTTTGTCAATATAGATCTACGACGTAATGTTAAAAAGTTACTTACGCAAAGTAAAAAGATCATGGAGTTATATGTTGTGAATCAAAGTAAACCAAACCAGAAATATTTCTGTAGTTACATCAGACAGAAAAAAGTAGTTACTACAACTATAGGACCGGTAGTAAATGAAAACGGAGATTACACCAAAGACAAATTTCTTTGCATCAGTTTTTATAACTGAAGACTGTAGTGATATCCCTACAGCATCGCCATACCAGATAGACAATTCTGATGCTCTAAGCGATATCAACATTACAGGGAGAATTAAGTATTGAAATGTTTGAAACCGGTCAAGATAATTAAAATCGTCTGGACCCGACACGATCTCACCTAGAGTTCTAAAGGAAGCTAAATGTGAGCTTTCTAAAACAATGATATTACTGTTCAATAAATCCTTACAGTCTGGGATAATTCCTGATAAGTGGAAGCTCGCTAACGTAACACCGATATTTTAAAAAGGCAGTAAATCTTTACCTAGTAACTATCTCTGATTAGCTTAACCTCAGTTCTTTGTAAAACACTAGAAACACTCATAAATTATAGAATCATACGTAACTTTGAAGAAAACAACATACTCAAAGATACTCAGCATGGCTTCCATAACAAACGTGCCTGCTTTACAAACCTTTTTTACTGTTTTCGCAATATCCTCAACCTCTGTGACGGAAGTAAAGCTGTAGATATTATATACCTCGATTTTCAAAAGGCCTTTGACAAAGTTCTCCACAAACTTTAATTGAAAAATATATAAATGCACATGGAAAACATGGCAGTGTCTTGAAATTGATAGAAAATTGGGCCAGTGAAAGAAAGAAAGCGGTAAAGTACCTAAATGGACCAATGTAACTAGCGGGGTACCCCAGGGATCGATAGTAGGGCCACTTCTCGGCCTAGTTTACATTAACGGCATAGATGAGAGCCTCACCTGTACAATCTCAAAGTTTGCTGATACAAAAATTGCACATATCGTACTTTCAAATGAACATAAAGAAGGTAAGCAAAAGAATCCAAATAAGTTGTCATGTTGGGCTCAAATTTGGGTAATGAGTTTTAATGTGGATAGAGGTAAAGTACTCCATATCGGAAACCGAGGTGAGAAAGCAATTCAATGAATGGCCCTTAGCTTAAGAGTGTAGACAGAGAAACTGATTTGGGAGTAACAATATCGAGTAACCTATAACCCAGTCATCAATATACAGAAGTTGTTAAGAAAGCGAACAAATAATTGGCTTCATAGGCAGGTCATTTGAGCATAGTCCATTGATGTAATCCTCACTCTACAATTCCTTAGTCAGTCCTCTGCTGGAATCGGACGTTCAATCCTGGTGCCCTTACTACAACAAATAAATTGACAAACTGGAATGAGTTCAACATGGTGTTGCCAAAATGATACCTAGTGTAAAGAACAAACCATACAAGGAGTGCTTTAGATACTTAAATCTATTTCCTTTAACCCAGCGCAGATTAACAGGGACCTACGTTAAGTGTTCAAAATCGTCAAAGGCATCGAAAACATAAACTGTAATAAGTACTTTACGATTGGAATTAAATTATACGCGGGGAAACGGTTACAAAATCATTGGTAAATCTTTTATCTCACACGAGTCTAAAAATGTCTTCTTCAGTTAAGTTGTCAACTTGTGGAATTATCTACCTCGAGATGTTATAAGCTGCAGCATCATTGATTTCTTTAAACTTTGACTAGACAAACACCCTGCCTTCAATCCGCAACTGACTGTAAGTGTAAATGAATAACTTTATTCATCTCAGATTGAAGATAACTGCATTTATAAATATATAACTAAGATGTTACTCTCTTTTCTCAAGGTACACGAAGGATCACTGTATTATAGCTATGTTATGATATTAACCCAAATTGGCCCCTACTAATATCTCCTAACCCTGCCAAGGACATTATTCCCAGGGCAGTACTTCCCTTTCCAATTGCCCCTTACCCACTCTAAACCACTTTTGAGCACTCTGAGCAGCAGTGATTTAGTGGACAAGCCACCTCGAGGGGTCGCTAGACTTGTTGTTGCTTGACTTCCTTTGTACTTTTTCTCAACTATTACTGTGCATCCCTTTCGTTTATTCTCTTTCGTCCTTTCCTCCTTTAATTTTTCTCATTCTTCTCCTCCACTTCTTCTCGTTATCTTTCTCCTCTTTTCTCATTGTTCTCCACCTTTTCTTCCTCCTTGTCATTTTCTCCTTTCTCATTCTCCTCCTCCTCCTCCTCTTCTTCCTTCTTCTGTGAACAGGGACAATGTAGACGGAATCGAAAGCACGCATCTAGCTAGGATGCAGGTGCCGAGTTATTTATGTATGTGTTATTATTTGCAACACATCTAATTTAAGATTATACAAAAAAAAAGAACATTTCAATTTGACGAAAAGCTCCTATTCATGTGTAATAGTTCCTTTACATGTTAAGGAACTCTATCCGGTGGCCTTTAATTCGTCCTTTAAAGAGTGAATGAGCAACATAAGCTTGGTTGTTGCTGTGAGTCCGACCAGCTGAAGGGGTGCCAACATTCTCGTAACTCACTGCTGTATTGCCTAATGCGTAATTATCATGTATATTGTATCACAGGTACGCTTAAGTTGTTAAGTGTACATCCTATTAGTGTACTCTTTTATAAGTTAAGATTGTTGCCTAAGTATACTGAAACCCCGTTACGTAGTTAGTTATGGGGTAGTGTGATAAAGTTTAGTTGTCATCCCTCACTCCCTCACCTCTCCCCCACCCTACCTCCACAACTCTCGCGGCCACCCACACCGTCCTGGCGTCCAGTCTCACCTGCCTACACGCGGAGATTGTGTTGTCGTTGTGTTTCAGTCGCGGTTCTGGGTTATCTTTGTGTGTTACTCGCGGTTCTGTGGTATCTTTGTGTGTCAGTCGCTGTTCTGTGTTATCGTTGTGTGTTACTCGCGGTTCTGTGGCATCGTTGTGTGTTATTCGCGGATGTGTGTGCGTGCTTGCGTGACTTTAAAAAATAGGGAGGCTAAAAAATGTCTTGAGTCGTTTGAAGAACATTATGGAGTCCTGATTCCTACATCGCCAGTGAGGGACAGAAGGGGGAATGGCGTGGACAACCCTACCTTGCCTTCCGCCTATCTCAAGGTATGGTATGGGAGGCAGCGTTTTGGGTACCATACTTTATTTGTGACCACATGAATAATTGGTAATGTTTTAGTATGCCATGGTGGTCGTGGTTACAATCTTCCGTAGGTGTGGGTGTGTGGGTGTTTTATAATATTTTTATTTATTATTATTATTATTATTATTATTTTAGTATGCGGGTTTAACATTTTCTTAACCCCCCCCCCCTCCCCCTTCCTCCTTCCATATGCTCCCCACCTCTCTCCCTCCCATTGTTCGCCTTCTTCCCAACTTCCCTCTATTACTCCCTCTTGTTTTCTCTCCTCCCCCTTCCTTCCTCTCCTCCCCTTCCTCTCCTCCCCCTTCCTTTCTCTCCTCCCCCTTCCTCTCCCTCCCTCTTACCTTCCTCTCCCTCCCCCTTACCTTCCTCTCCCTCCCTCTTACCTTCCTCTCCCTCCCTCTTACCTTCCTCTCCCTCCCTCTTACCTTCCTCTCCCTCCCCCCTCCCTTCCCTCCCCCCCCTTCCTTTCTCTCCTCCCTCTTTCCTTTCCTTCCTACCCTCCCCCTTCCTTTCCTCTCCTCCCCCTTCCTTCCTCTCCTTCCCCCTTCCTTCCTCTCTCCTTCCCCTTCCTTCCTCTGCTCCCCCTTCCTTCCTCTCCTCCCCCTTCCTTCCTCTCCTTCCTCTCCTCCCCCTTCCTTCCTTCCTCTCCTCCCCCTTCCTTCCTTCCTCTCCTTCCCCTTCCTTCCTATCCTCCCCTTCCTTCCTCTCCTCCCGCTTCCTTCCTCTCCTCCCCCTTCCTTCCTCTCCTTCCCCTTCCTTCCTCTCCTCCCCCTTCCTTCCTCTCCTTCCCCTTCCTTCCTCTCCTTCCCCTTCCTTCCTCTCCTCCCCCTTCCTTCCTCTCCTCCCCCTTCCTTCCTCTGCTCCCCCTTCCTTCCCCTTCCTTCCTCTCCTCCCCTTCCTTCCTCTCATCCCCCTTCCTTCCTATCCTCCCCCTTCCTTCCTCTGCTCCTCCTTCCTTCCTCTCCTCCCCCTTCCTTCCTCTCCCCCCCCTTCCTTCCTCTCCTTCCCCTTCCTTCTTCTGCTCCCCCTTCCTTCCTCTCCTCCCCCTTCCTTCCTCTGCTCCCCCTTCCTTCCTCTGCTCCTCCTTCCTTCCTCTCCTCCCCTTCCTTCCTCTCCTCCCCCTTCCTTCCTCTCCTCCCCCTTCCTTCCTCTCCTCCCCCCTCCTTCCTCCCCTCCCCCCTCCTTCCTTCCTCTCCCTCTCCTTCCTCCCTCTCCTCCCCCTTCCTTCCTCTCCTTCCCCTTCCTTCCTATCTTCCCCTTCTCTTCCTCTCCTCCTCCTTCCTTCCTCTCCTTCCCCTTCCTTCCTCTCCTCCCCCTTCCTTCCTCTGCTTCCCCTTCCTTCCTCTCCTTCCCCTTCCTTGCTCTCCTCCCCCTTACTTCCTCTGCTCCCCCTTCCTTCCTCTCCTCCCCCCTCCTTCCTCTCCTCCCCCTTCCTTCCTCTGCTCCTCCTTCCTTCCTCTGCTCCCCCTTCCTTCCTATCCTCCCCTTCCTTCCTCTCCTCCCCTTCCTTCCTCTGCTCCCCCTACCTTCCTCTCCTCCCCTTCCTTCCTCTCCTCCTGAAAGGAAATGACTGAAACTCACGATGTAAATCGATTATGGAACATATTATCTAATAACCTAAACAAAGCAATAAATACAAGCATCCCTCTACGAAACCGGCGCCCAGCAGGCAAATATAAGCCAAAATGGTGGAATAATGAAATAAAAAACATCCTCTTAGTAAAAAAGCAGGCATACCAAAAATATAAGGCAACTCAGAATAATAGCGATAAATTAGAACACGATAGACTGCGTCGAACAACCAAAAATCTCATCAAAGGAAGTAAGAAGAATCTGGAACTTCATATTGCCAGCTCCAGCAAGTCCAATCCGAAAGAATTTTACAGCTATATAAGAAACAGAAAAACGGTAACTTCAACAATAGGCCCACTTGTTGCGGAAAATGGAGATCATACAGATAACAAAGTACAAATGGCGAATATCCTAAATAACTATTTTGAATCAGTTTTCACGTCGGAAGATACTACCGGTAACCGACCTACCCCTACGAATCAATCAAATGGCACTGAGCTCGAAAACTTTACGATTTATAAAGACGATATCCTGTTCGCAATCAACAATTTGAAAGTTAATAAAACCCCAGGCCCTGATAAAATATCCCCAAGGATCCTAAAAGAAGCAAAACACGAATTATTAAACCCACTCGCAAATCTGTTCAACAAATCATTGAATGTTGGGATAGTTCCAAACGAATGTAAACTAGCTAACGTAACACCCATATACAAAAAAGGAAATAAGTCCTCTCCCGGCAATTATCGACCAATTAGCTTAACATCGGTAACGGGCAAATTAATGGAAACCATTATAAGGGACAAAATAGTAAAACATTTGGAAGAAAATAATTTAATAAAAGATTCTCAGCACGGTTTTAGAAATAAACGTTCATGCTTAACAAACTTACTCGACTTCTTCAATGATGTTTACAAATCATATGATAAGGATAGAGCAGTTGATATAATATCTCGATTTTCAGAAAGCTTTCGATACCGTACCCCACAAGAGACTAATTGACAAAATAAAAGCTCATGGCATAACAGGAAAAACTCTGAAATGGCTCGAAAATTGGCTCTCAGACCGTAAACAACGAGTTGTAATAAATGGTGAAGAATCAGATTGGTGCAAAGTAAATAGTGGCGTTCCCCAGGGTTCGGTATTAGGTCCTATTCTTTTTATAATTTACATAAACGACTTAGACGAAGGAATAGAATGCAAAATTTCGAAATTTGCTGACGATACAAAAATTACAAATAAAGTAACCTCAACAGTACATTGGCAAAAACTACAAGGTGACCTAGACACTTTAGAAAACTGGGCAGAAAAATGGCAAATGAAATTCAACATAGAAAAATGCAAAGTATTACACATCGGTAGTAACAACGCTAAAAAAGATTACTCAATGAACAACATTCAACTATCAAATACAAATAATGAAAAGGATCTGGGAGTTATAATATCAAGTGACCTGAAGCCGAGTAAACAGTGTACAGAGGTAATAAAAACTGCTAATAAATTGGTGGGTTTCATCGGCAGAACATTCAAATTCAAATCAGAAAAAATCATACTTACTCTATTCAACTCATTGGTGCGTCCCCATCTCGAATACTGCGTGCAATTCTGGTCACCGTACTACCGAAAGGACATAAATAAACTTGAAAGGGTGCAACGCAGAGTCACTAAAATGATACCTAGATTGCGTAATAAACCGTACAAAGAGCGCTTAAAAGAACTAAATTTGTTTAGCTTAACAAAGCGCAGAATGAGAGGTGACCTAATAGAGTTGTTCAAAATCTTCAAGGGATTCAGCAACCTAAATGTAAGCGAATTATTTACGATCAATCAAGCAAACACGAGAAACAATGGTTATAAGATTATAGGCAAGCGTTTTCATTCTCACGAGGCGAAGCATTTCTTCTTCAACCGCGTTGTGAATAATTGGAACAGACTACCCTCGAACATTGTAAACTGTAATACTGTCGAAACATTTAAGAACCATCTGGATAAACACATGGCAAATAACCCCCGATTAACACAGTTTCTTTCAGAATAACGTGCAACGAAATGTCAACGCATACCGCAATGTATATTGATTTTCATACATCTGTTCCCTTTCAGAATTGTAGTAAATAGAGTTAGCTTAGATTACAAATCAACTTCTTTTTTCTCCCTGTCCTGTCCGAATTTCCGTGTCAGTTTTTCAATACTGCATGGTATTTTTCCTATCTGTTTCCATGCCAGCATTAGCTGGAGGGAGTGGTGGGTGGGGAGGAGCCTTCTTCTTTGCTATCCTTTTCTCTACCTCGTAGTCAGTAGATTAGTAGTTTTAGATATCCAAACTGCCCCGTAAGGACCAATAGGTCTGTTGCAGTTTGTTCTCCTTTGTATTCCTTTGTATTCCTCCCCTTCCTTCCTATCCTCCCCTACCTTCCTCTCCTCCCCCTTCCTTCCTCTGCTCCCCCTACCTTCCTCTCCTCCCCCTTCCTTCCTCTCCTCCCCCTTCCTTCCTCTCCTCCCCCTTCCTTCCTATCCTCCTCCTTCCTTCCTATCCTCCTCCTTCCTTCCTATCATCCTCCTTCCTTCCTCTGCTCCCCCTACCTTCCTCTCCTCCCCCTTCCTTCCTCTCCTCCCCCTTCCTTCCTCCCTCTTCCCCTTCCTTCTTCTCCTTCCTTCTTCCTTCCTATTCTCCCCCCTTCCTTCTTCTTTCCTATTCTCCCCCTTCCTTCCTATTCTCCCCCTTCCTTCCTATTCTCCCCCTTCCTCCTTCCTTCCTATCTCCCCCCTTCCTTCCTATTCTCCCCCCTTCCTTCCTATTCTCCCCTTCCTTCCTATTCTCCCCCTTCCTTCATCTCCTTCCTTCTTCCTTCCTATTCTCCCCCTTCCTTTCTCTCCTTCCTTCTTCCTTCCTATTCTTCCCCTTCCTTCCTCTCCTTCCTTCTTCCTTCCTATTCTCCCCCTCCCTTCCTATTCTCCCCCTTCCTTCCTCTCCTTCCTTCTTCCTTCCTATTCTCCCCCCTTCCTTCTTCTTTCCTATTCTCCCCCCTTCCTATTCTCCCCCTTCCTTCTTCCTTCCTATTCTCCCCTTCCTCCTTCCTTCCTATTCTCCCCCCTTCCTTCTTCCTTCCTATTCTCCCCCTTCCTTCTTCCTTCATATTCTCCCCCTTCCTTCCTATTCTCCCCCCTTCCTTCCTTCTTCCTTCCTATTCTCCCTCTTCCTTCCTATTCTCCCCCTTCCTTCCTATTCTCCCCCTTCCTTCCTATTCTCCCCTTCCTTCCTCCTTCCTTCCTATTCTTCCCCTTCCTTCCTCTCCTTCCTTCTTCCTTCCTATTCTCCCCCTTCCTTCCTTCTTCCTTCCTATTCTTCCCATTCCTTCCTCTCCTTCATTCTTCCTTCCTATTCTCCCCCTTCCTTCCTCTCCTTCCTTCTTCCTTCCTATTCTCCCCTTCCTTCCTCTCTTTCCTTCTTCCTTACTATTCTCCCCCTTCCTTCCTCTCCTTCCTTCTTCCTTCCTATTCTCCCCTGTTCCCTTTCAGAATTGTAGTAATAGAGTTAGCTTAGATTACAAATCAACTTCTTTTTCTCCATGTCCTATCCGAAATTTCGTGTCACTTTTTCCATACTACATGGTATTTTTCCAACTGTTTCCATGCCAGCATTAGCTGGAGGGAGTGGTGGGTGGGGAGGAGCCTTTGTCTTTGCTATCCATTTCTCTATCTCGTAGTCAGTAGATTAGTAGTTTTAGATATCCAAACTGCCTCGTAAGAACCAATAGGTCTGTTGCAGTTTGTACTCCTTTGTATTCCTCTTCCTCGTCATTTTCTCTTTCTCTATCTCCACCTCTTTCTCCTTCTCCTTCTCCTCCTCCTTGATCTCCTCCTCGTCATGTTTTTTTTTTTCTTGTCCTTCTTGTCCTCCAGCTCTTTGCTTCCTCCTCCTTTTCTCCCCTTTATATTTCTCCTCCCCTCCTCCCCTTTAATCTCCTTGTCCTCTTCCTCCACCACCATCTCCTCCTTTCTTGCATGTTCCAGACACTTGTTGCTTCACACACACACACACACACACACACACACACACACACACACACACACACACACACACACACACACACACCCGCACACCCGTGATTACACATACTGTACACTTATAAATGTATGTGCACATGAATATATCAACTCTCTCTCTCTCTGTCTCTCTCACATATAGACACACGTACTTCGCGCGCTAAGTACTTTACCAACCCCTTATGTTATGTCAAACCATCCGACTTGTTTAACACATTGATGCTATATTATGTCAAACCATCCCACTTGTTTAACACATTGATGCTATCTTAATTACCGGTACCCTTTATCTACGAAAGGTATTTACTAAATATAAGACTGTAAGATTGTTTGGTGATTCCTAGATTAAAACAGTCAAGTTTTTGGAAGGAGGAAATACTTTAAAATGGGTTGTATCCCCGTGTCTGCGAATAAAACTGTTTTGTAATAACTATATACATCAATAAAATACATGCGATGAAAGAAATTACTTGGAGCCACAGATGCTGACAGGATAATATATAAAGTAAAATTATCAACTAAAGAAAAATAGCTGTGATCTGACTAAACGTGAACAGATGTGCCAACAATGCGTCTAAATTGAACGTAAATTATGATGTACTATGCTAATGCCGAGGATCTGTTTGCATACAGGCTGATTCACACATGTAAAATTTCCGGCAAATATTCGATTGGCAACTCATTTTATTCGGGATTATTCTGCAATGGTACAATCGGCCAAATAAGTGATGTCGTGGCACCAAGTATATGTCGATCAATAATTGGTATCATCACTATCTAAACATTAATTAATCGTTTCGAGTGAGTTATACTGTATAAACATGTTCCTAGCTTTACGCACTCTATAAAAACATCTGACAGACATTAATACTACCCACATCGAGCAAAATGTAATGGCAGCGGAGACACGTAGACTTATTTGGTCAACCGTACCAGCAACTATCCAAAAGCAACATTACTGAAAGTGGTTGAATTAGTCACAATATAAATGTATGACAAACAGTCGCATTAGATGCCGAAATATGGTTGCGAGAAACTGTGATCGCGTGTATCCTCTATAAAGGTGTGTTGTTGTGTTGAGAGTAATTGGTAGACAAAGTTACACTAGGCTTGTATCTACCTATCTGTCTACCAGTCTTCCTACCGGCCTGTCTACCTCTATGTCTGTCTGTCTATCTACTTCTGTATCTTCCTACCAGGCCGGTATCTACTAT
Source organism: Paralithodes platypus (assembly GCA_032716605.1). NCBI lineage: Eukaryota > Metazoa > Arthropoda > Malacostraca > Decapoda > Lithodidae > Paralithodes > Paralithodes platypus. Next base: position 26,968,141 of record CM064504.1, on the reverse strand, counting down.
CTACTACCGGTACTGTACTGTGTCTACCTGTCTGCCTATGTCTCGGTTTACCTGTCAGTCCGTCTACCTATGCGTCTGCTTTTCTGTCTACCTATTCGTGTACCTGTCTTCCTGCCTCTCTGTCTGCCTACCTTTCTACTTCTTTGTCTGTCTACCTCTCTGTCTGTCTGTCTTCCCGAGTCAATACCTTGCTCTTGTCTTTTGTTCTTAGCCTCCCTTACTGAGGCACAGCCACACGAGACCTTCGACGTCAATTTTATTAAAAAAATATGGAGGTAATATAGATTCTGCATTAAGGGGAGATTTTCGTTGGTTCTGAATCCCCTTCTCCCTCATGTTTACTCTCACTAATTTTGATATTTTAAGACATTCTCACCATTAATATGGCGATTTTATGACCTTTCGTGCCGTTTAGGTGTGGATGTTTTGTGGTAATTTGTGATCATGTATTATTCGTATTACTATGTATTCACCTGTCAATGATATTCTTAATGATGATACGTTAACAACACTAAAGGATATGCTCACACATTTAACCTTTAAATTGCAGCCTTTAATTTCTTCCTGACTCACATGAAGAATTTAAAGTACGGTACATTCTTGGGGACATTCGACTCTCTCTCTCGCTCTCTCTGTCTCTGTCTCTGTCTCTGTCTCTCTCTCCAGCATCTTTATTTTTTCATTCTCACTCACTCTTGATCTGTCATGCATGTTTTCCATTGTTCTGCATGTGTTCTTTCTATTTATCACTCGATCTGTTCTCTCTTATATACTTCCTTTTGTTAGCATCACTTTCCAATTTGAGCAAACCCTGTAAGTAAAGGACAGATTATAGGTTTATTGGCATATACAGTAAAGTGAACAGGTTAGTTGTAAGCCCAGGCAATCATTGGGAGTAAAGCTGCTATCAAACCACCGATTTTCCCTATCTTATGATCATTATTTTCCTTATCAACTCTGCGTAAGCAGAGTTTGGTATCGCCCCCCCCCCCCCCCCCTATAGTGGGTACCACACGAAAAAAAAATCTGTCGTCGTCGTTTTCGTCGTTGTCCGTCTGTCTCGGAACTCCTCCTAGACCGTTGGACGGATTTTTACCAAATTTCACACGAACATTTGTTGCGTGAATGCAAACGTCAGTCAAAAAAGATTTTTTAAATTTATGCAATAGTTATGATTTTAGGTCCAAAATATGGTTTTGCCCCCCCTCCCCCCAGCGCCCGAACCCCCCCCCCCCCTCCCCCCCCCCCCCCCCCCCCCTGCAATGATGGCGTTCTGGGAGCGAAAACATCTCGCTACGTATTTGCTAGGTTAAGTTAGTTGGCATTAGAAGTGATGGTAGTAATATTTGGATTTATGGTGATAGTAGTGATAATGGTGATAATTGTAGTGATGATGGTTGTAGTTGTATTGATGATGATGACAGTAGTGATGATGATGACAGTACAAAGGAGTACAAAGGAAATCAAGCAACAACAGATCTGGTGACCCTTCTAGGTTGCTTGTCCTCCAAAACACTGAGGATCAAGTGTCCAAACAGTGGTTTAGAGTGGGTAAGGGAACATTGGAAAGGGAATTACTGCCCTGGAACTAATGTCCGTGGCAGGATTAGGAAGTTAGTAGGGGACAGATGGGTTAGTAACTGAGGGGGGGATAAAATAAAGTTATTCATTTACAAACGCAGTCAGTCGTGGGTTTGATGCGAGATATTTGTCTACGCGGAGTTTAAATGAATCAACGGTGATGCAGTCTATAACGTTTCGGGGAAGCCCATTCCACAAGTTGACAACTCGATTGAAGAAGAAATTCTTAGATTCGTGTGAGTTAAAAGATTTACCAATAATTTTGCAACCGTTTCCCCGCGTGTAATTAGATTGGTCGATAGTGAAGTACTTACTACAGTTCATATTGTCGATGCCTTTGATGATTTTGAACACTTGAATTAAGTCACCTCTTAATCTGCGCTGGGTTAAAGGAAATAGATTTAATTCTCTAAGACGCTCTTCGTATGGTTTGTTCTTTAGGCTAGGTATCATTTTGGTAACTCTACGTTGAACTCGTTCTAGCTTGTTTATATCTTTTTGGTAATAAGGGCACCAGGATTGAACGCAGTATTCCAGAAGAGGGCGGACTAAGGAATTGTAAAGGGTTAGGATAACTTCTTTGGATTTATGCTCAAATGACCTGCCTATAAAGCCAATTATTTTGTTTGCCTTCTTAACAACTTCTGAACATTGTTGACTCGGTTTTAGGTTACTCGATATTGTTACTCCCAGATCGGTTTCTCTGTTTACATTCTTAAGCTGAGTGCCATTCATCGAATAGTTTGCTTTCTCATTTAGGTATCCGATATGTAGTACTTTACATTTATCCGCATTGAAACTCATTTGCCAAATTTGGGCCCAACATGACAATTTATCTAGATTGTGTTGCATATCGTCAACTTGTTCTTTTGAGAGTACGCTATTTGCAATTTTTGTATCATCAGCAAATTTTGAGATTGTACAGGTGAGACCCTCATCTATGTCGTTGATGTAAATTAGAAAGAGAATTGGTCCTAGTACCGATCCCTGGGGTACCCCGCTACTTACATTGGTCCATTTAGATGCCTTACCGTTTATGACTACTCTTTGCTTTCTGTCGCTGAGCCAATTTTCTATCAATTTCAACACACCGTCTTGTATTCCATGCGCTTTTAGTTTTAGCAGTAAACGTTTGTGGGGAACTTTGTCAAAGGCCTTTTGAAAATCAAGGTATATAATATCTACAGCTTTACTCTCATCGTAGAGGTTGAGGATATCGTGGAAGAAGTCTAAGAGGTTTGTTAAACAGGAACGTTTTTTTACGAAAGCCGTGTTGAGTATCTTTAAGTATGTTATTTTCCTCTAAGTGATTTACGAGTCTGTCTCGCATGACCGTTTCTAGCATTTTACATACAACTGAGGTTAAGCTAATTGGACGATAGTTACTGGGTAGGGATTTGCTGCCTTTTTTTAATATCGGTGTTACGTTGGCTAGCTTCCACTGATCGGGCATTGTTCCAGACTGCAAGGATTTATTGAATAGTAATGTCAGTGGTTTGGAGAGCTCATCCTTAGCTTCCTTTAAAACTCTAGGCGAGATTTTATCAGGTCCAGGCGTTTTATTTACCTTGAGTTTATCTAAACAATTCAATACTTCTCTCTCTGTAACGGTGATATTGCTTAGAACATCTGAATTATCAATCTGAATCGGCGATGGTGTAGGGATATCACCGAGGTCTTCTGTTGTAAAAACTGATGCAAAGAAGGTATTGAGGGCATTACTCATTTGTACTTCGTCTTTGGTGTATTCTCCATTTTCATCGACTAACGGTCCAACAGTTGAAGTAACTACTTTTTTCTTTCCGATATAACTATAGAATTCTTTCGGGTTTGTTTTACTTTGATTCGCAGTATGTAACTCTAAGGTCTTTTTACTTTCCTTAATTAACTTTTTGGCTTTGCGTCGTAGCTCTACAAATTTCAGCCGTACTTCCTCATTTTGTGAGGATTTTAATCTATCATTAGCAAATTTTTTAGCAAGCAGGCAGTTTGAAATATCTTTATTCCACCATTTGGGTTTATTATTATGGCCTGGACGCCGTATTTTCGATGGTATGCAGTGTTGCACTGCTTTTAGGTAAGTGGCTTCGAATAACTTCCAAGATGTATTTATGTCGTTATTGTGAATTAAAAAGCTCCAGTCAGTTTCTTTAAACATAGCTCTAAGTTTATGGAAGTTTGCTTTCTTGAAATTAGGGACTTTTTCGATGCTACTATTTGGTTCGTTACTAGTAAACTTTAAAGTGAAAGTTATCGTACGATGGTCGCTGTTACTGAATTCATCACCAACATTCAAATTCTCTATTAATTCTTCTTTTGTTGCAAGTACAATGTCAAGAACGTTATTACCACGGGTCGGCGTTCGAACAAATTGATAAAGCGAACTCTCTTGCAAGTTCGTATACAAGTCATGTCCGGAGTGTGAAGTAAGAGTATCGCCCCACTTGGTCACAGGTAAATTAAAGTCGCCAAAAATTACGGTATCTTGTGAGTTACTTACATCTGCAATTTGTTCGTAAATTTCTCGGTCAGTTTGCACTGATTGAGCTGGAGGTCTGTATATTAATGCAAGTATTATTTTTGTACCTTTATTATTCTTTATTAGCACAAAAGATGCGTCGACGTTCACAATTTGAAGTTTTGACAAGAGGGTAGGGTTAAGACTTTCTTTGATATAAAGTAAAACGCCACCTCCATTTCGATTTATTCAGCTTTTCTCAAACATTACATAACCGGGAAGTGAATACTCTGCTAAAAAGTCTCTATCTTCTGTATTGAGCCAAGATTCTGTTATGCCAATCACATCATAATTTTCTGTAAACACTAGCTCCTCTAAATCTGAAAATTTATTGCGTATGCTACGAGCGTTTGCATAGAAAACCTTTAAATTTGTTATTTTAGAACTCACGGAACGCTCTTTAATAATATTTTTGGTTCTTGTCGGATCTACATTTATGTTCATGGCTGTCCTCGGTCCTCGCTGTCTTCGGTCCTTATCGCTGGTGGTCCTCGGTTGCCTCTGTTTTTTTTCTTGGCGTTGGATGATTTATGTCACTGGTGCTTCTTCTCGGATGGCGTTTTTTGATCAATGGCTGCGGACTGCTTCGTGTAGGAGACGACCCATGCGTGCTGAACCCACAGGGTTTAGATGAGTGCCATCCTTGCGGAACAGAGTAGGCTGGTTGTAGAAGTTGTCCCAGAGGTTGATGAATTCAACTTCTTCCCTCAGACACAAATATTTTAGTCGGCTATTTGTGCTGAAGGCCTTGTCGTAGAATTTGTCAGGTGCGTCGATCTTGGGGAGAATGCCTGAGATGATGATATTCCTTGACTTGTTTTTGTAGTGCTGGATCATCTTGCGATATTTCTCCATCAACTCTTCGGATCTGGTGCGCATGACGTCATTTGAACCAGCATGGATGACAAAAAGGGTATTTTCATTTGCATCCTTTGTGGTATCTTCGAAGGCTTCCACAATGTCGTCCAGTCCAGCTCCTGGGATGCAAAATCTTTTTCGTTGATTTGGGACTCTGTCGCAGAACTCTTCGACCTGTCCTCGTAGGATGGAATCCCCAACGAGCCTGGTCTCTACTGGTTCGTCTTCCATCTCTACCAATATCTCAAATCTGTTCGATTTTGTGACTGGTAGATGAGACATTTTCTGCGTTGGCCGTTCACCGTTCCTCGCTGGTGTAAATCCGGAAACCTGTGGTGGCGGGACTCTACGTACAGGTCGGGGAGAGGAGTGGTTAGAACGGGGGCGAGGGGTTGGTACTGTTCGTGCTAGCAGGCTTCTTGCACGAGGAGTGGGGGAGAGACTAAGGTGAACAGGCGGCTGTCCTGGTTTGATGTCGGCTCAGGTTCGTCAGAAGCATCTGCTGCAGTGTCTACTGCAGGTGTTGGATTGTTGGCAGATGACGTTGGGGCGGTGGTGGATGCTGGAGTTGAAACAATTGGAGTTAGTGATACTCCAACGTTGAGTGTTACAAACTCTTGGAGTGATTCCAGCTTCCTGGTGAGGGCGTTGATCTTGTTGTGGGCTTCATCCAATTTTGCTGTCAAATCCTCTCGTTGCTGGCAGAGTCGGCAGACTTGTGGATCGGCAGGAGCAAACATGGAAGCACCAAACCTACCGGCGCAGTTCGTACAGGCACGAGGCATGGTGACGATCACTTTCTTCAGATCACTTCACTCACTTAAAAACACTTAACTCACTTTAAAAATACTAAACTCACTTTAAAAACACTTCACTCCCTTCAGGTCGCTTCACTTACTTAAATAGGCCTAACTGAAAACAAAAATGTTGAAATACACACAAATAGGTTATCAGCGGTGATAGCCTAACCGAAAATTAAAACAAAACAAAATTAAATTTGAATACGCAGTGATAGCCGAACCGAAAACAATTTTATGTTTATTTAAACAGAAATAGGCCACGAGGGGTTATAGCCTATCCTAACCGAAAACAAAAATTATGAAATACCGGTACACTCAGAAATAGGCCACCAGCGGTGATAGCCTAACTGAAAATTAAAACATTGAAGTACGCAGAAATAGGCCACCAGGGATGATAGCCTAGACTAACCGAAAACAAAAATAACCGAAAACATAAATTATGAAATACCGGTACGCAGAAATAGGCCACCAGCGGTGATAGCCTAACTGAAAATTTAAAAATTGAAGTACGCAGAAATAGGCCACCAGGGATGATAGCCTAGACTAACCGAATACAAAAATAACCAAAAACATAAATTATGAAATCATCACAGTAGTAGATATGATGGTGACAGTAGTAGTAATGATGGTCATAATAGTAGTGATGATGGTGACAAGTAATGATGATAGTTGTAGTGATAATAATGACAGTAGTGTTGATGGTAGTGACGATGGTGTGAGTATTAGTGATGATGGTGAGTAGTAGTGAGGATGGTGAAATTTGTAGTGATGATGACGATAGTTGTGGTGATGAAGTTCATAGTAATGGTGATGATGGCAGTAGTAGTGATGATGGTGACAGTAGAATAAATTATGGTAATATTTGTGTCAGTAGTAATGATGATGGTTATAGTAGTAGTGATGTTAACAGTAGTAATGATGATTGTAAGATGGTGGTGATGATATTAGTAATGATGGTTGATAGTTATAGTATCAATGATGATAGTAGTGATTAAGATGCTAGTGACAATGGACAGTGATGATGGTGAGAGTAGTAGTGATAATTGTAATTGTAGTAGTGATGATGATCATAGTAATGGTGATGATGACAGTACTCGTGATGATTGTGGCAGTTGTAGTGATGATGGCAGTTGTAGTGATGATGGCAGTAGTGATTATGTTGATTGTGATTGATGATGGTATTAGTAGTGATGATGGTAACCCATCGCAGAGTTGGGTATGCCGTTTTGATTTTGGGCAAAACGGCACGTCTACTTTATTTATTGTATTTGTTATATTTTTATTTTTGTTATCGGCAACTCTGGTCACACAGCTCAACCCCTTCTTTACCGAGGATGTCTTTATAATCTGATTCCAGCTATATTTAAACTATTTCATGAAGCTTAGGAAGGATGTATGGTAGCTAAAGGATTAATTGAGATTAATTATATGAAAAGAACGTCACCGGTACTGAAGAGGTTAAACAATAATCACAAAACAAAATTTCAACAGTATTATTTCATCTTTAGTCTAGTAACCGATATAAAAATAAATCCAGAAATGGTGGCAGAAGCCGTGATCATCAAAAACTGACGTTACAAGTAACCCCTTGAGAATTATAACGCATTTTTTTAGTTTATTCTGGCTATTATTAGACGATTTTATTCAGATTAGGAAGGGTATATAAAATCGTCGGATGATAGCCAGAATAAACATTCAAAACGCGTCATAATCTGAATTAATCTGATTGACCCATATTGCCATGTTTATCTGTTTGGTATAATTATGTTATGTTCTGAGATTGTATGTAATCATTAGGCTATCATGGTGCAGTTGGGTATATGTACAGGCTTAGATTAATATCCAGTATTCGAGAATGGATTAATATGTCGTAGGCTTGTGCATAAACCTATAACCGTTTTGATGGTGTAATGAATGTTTAAAATCTGTTTGTGATAACCCAGGTTGGAATCCCGGGACGATCACATGCTTTCATTCATTTCATTGGGGGGGGGGGGGGTTGAGATTGGAATGAATAAAATTAAGATTTATGTATGCAATCCCTTTTCTACTATATATTTTTTCCTCTCCAAGAATTCTAGTCACATATGTTCTTTCTTCATATTTTGTCTTTCCGATAATAATTATATGCACTTATATTTGTTTCTTTTTTTTTTCTTGCTTTTTCCTTCAATGTTATTTATTTTTTCATACTCCCTTACAATCCACTTTGTTCTCCAATCCTACTCAATCCCATACAACCCCTGCCAATCCCTCTCAGTCCCTTACAACCCCTGCCAATCTCTCTCAATCCCTTACAACCCCTGCCAATCTCTCTCAACCTCTGCCAATCTCTCTCAATCCCTTACAACCCCTGCCAATCCCTTACAACCCCTGCCAATCTCTCAATCCCTTACAACCCCTGCCAATCTCTCAATCCCTTAAAACCCCTGCCAATCTCTCTCAATCCCTTACAACCCCTGCCAATCTCTCTCAATCCCTTACAACCCCTGCCAATCTCTCAATCCCTTACAACCCCTGCCAATCTCTCAATCCCTTACAACCCCTGCCAATCTTACAACCCCTGCCAATCTCTCAATAGTTTACAACCCCTGCCAATCTCTCAATCCCTTACAACCCCTGCCAATCTCTCTCAATCCCTTACAACCCCTGCCAATCTCTCAATCCCTTACAACCCCTGCCAATCTCTCTCAATAGTTTACAACCCCTGCCAATCTCTCCCAATCCCTTACAACCCCTGCCAATCCCTTTCAATTCCTCACAACCCTTGCCAATCTCTCCCAACCCCTGTCGATCCCTCTCAATCCCTTTCAACCCCTCCCAATGTCTTCCAATCCATTCAAATCCCTTCCAATCCATCACAATCCCTCTCAACCCCTGCCCTTGCCCCTCAACTTTCTCTTCATAATTGCTGAGGGGCACAGGGCCCTGGGTGGGGCTTTGGTTTCCCGGGCGTTTCTGCACCCTCCTCAGCTCCCCGCCATGGAGTGGCTTCGGTCACCCAGGCTTTATTGTGGTCGGCAAGGAGGGTTCTGTGGGGGCGCTCGGTTATGGCCTTGGAATTGCTCGGAGCATTGGGGCTGTTCGGCCAGGCAGCTTGGGGAATAACAACAACAACAACAACCCCTGCCAATCTCTCTCAATCCCTTACAACCCCTGTCAATCCCTCTCAAGCCCTGGCAATCCCTCTCAATCCCTGCCAATTCCTTTCAATCCCTGCCAATCCCTCAAAAACTCTGGCAATCCCTCTCAACCCATGCAATCCCTCTCAATCCCAGTATTCCGTCCTTCCCTCCTCCAAGCTCACCTATTCATCTCAATGCCACACACACGCCCATGCACACCCACAGGTAATCGCACACACACACACACACATAAATACAGTACCGGTACACACACACCTAAACACACCGACGCATGCACACAAACATACATACACATATTAAACACATACACAAACGACTAAGTATCCATACGTATATACAAGTGCAAGCATAAACATATACACACACACACACACATTCACACACACGCTCACTCAAACACACACACACACGCTCACTCAAACACCCACACACACATTCACACACACGCTCACTCAAACACCCACACACACATTCAAGCATATACAAACACGTACACACAAACTCACAGACACGCACATAGAATCAGTCTATACGTAATTACCCTACGAGTGTGTTCTGCTTTGTGGTATATCATTATCTTGTTAAGGGGGGTCACCGTTTTTTTTTTAAATCTTGTTCTCCTTTTCGCTCTTTCCCTGGCTTGTATCCATTCGGCCCCATACAGCCAACTGTTTTAAGACGTTTACCCCCATCCAGGTGTCGATATCTTTCTGGCGAGCGATAGCGAGTGAGTATTGTATGGAGAAATCCGGCTTCGCCGGAGAAATTTTTCTATCGAAAAATGTACAAATTTAGCTTGCTGTCAAATCAAAAATGTATAAATGCTGGCTTGCTACCGCTCGCCAGAAAAATATTGACACCTGGATGCGGTAAACGTCTTAAAACAGTAGCTGAATGGGGCCGAATGGATGCAAGCCAAAGAGAGAGGGAGAGAAAGACAAAAATAGCGAGGTGGGCTCCCTTAATACTCTCTCTCTCTCTCGCTCTCTCTCTTTCTCTCTCTCATGTTCCACACAGATCTGTCCTTGGGGCCACTGTTATTTATCAAATACTGTATATTAATGACATTACAGTTGGTTCTATGAGTGTTCTTGGGCCACTGTTATTTATCAAATACTGTATATTAATGACATCACAGTTGGTTCTACGAGTGTCATTTGTACGTGTACAGATACATTTAATCCTAGCTGATTCGAGGCGGGCCCTTTTGGACCCTGCTTATTACACTCCGTTTGTTTGGAGATTCTAAGACGTTTCGCATCATTAGTTGACGATTATAAGTCACTACACTTCCAATTTCTACCGGAAAATGTACAGTTGCCCACGTAAGTTCTGTTCCTCTCCATGATCTTATACATGGAAATACTATGTATATTATTGAATTTCGAGTGTAGTTCCTTATTCAGTGGTTAACTCATCTGAATAGTCAACTAATAATACAAGAAATTACACTCGCTCTTCATTCATATTATTTTTACTTGCATGCATAAGATCACGGCGAGGAAAATAATTTATGTTGGCAACTGTACATATTTTATATGACGGGAATCTGGGAATTGTTCTTTAGTTTGAAAGCTGTCTGTGGTGTTTTTTGTTTTGTCTAGTCTAGGGGCAAGCTAAAAATACATTACTCGAAAATAGAAACAGACAACTATATATATATATATATATATATATATATATATATATATATATATATATATATATATATATAATTATTCACCGTGGACCGCAAGATCTTTGGGACACAAACTCATCCGTGTAACTCCTTTAACTCTCCTTTTATCTCCACTCCATTAGTTTAGATACTTAAAGACGATTCACCTCATTATTTTGGCGATTATAAAACGCTTTATCTCATTCAGGTGTCGATATTTTGGGGGGCGAGCGTTAACGAGCCTGCAAATAAGGAGAAACCGGCCATCGGCATGGATATTTTTCTGTTGACAAATTTAACTTAAAAGGTTATGTCTGGCTAGCATATTATTGTATTTATTTTATTTATTTATATTTTTGTTTTAGTTTAAAAGGAGTCAGGGGAGGCGTTATTTGCTTAGGGATCAAGCTAAAAATACATTACTCAAAAGTGGTTGAATTAATTAACACCAACAACAATCATTAGCCAAACAATCATAATTACTTCCAAGAGAGCGCTTACTATTTGTGTCTGTCCTCTTATTCTCACATTTTTCAGCGGTCATCGGCCCCCTCGCTCAGTTGAGGAAAAGACAAAGTTTTCTCATTTTCATTTTCTTTATGACCTCTCTCTCTCTCTCTCTCTCTCTCTCTCTCTCTCTCTCTCTCTCTCTCTCTCTCTCTCTCTCTCTCTCTCTCTCTCTCTCTCTCTCTCTCTCTCTCTCTCTCTCTCTCTCATAATGTTATTACAGCTCTGTTAAGATACCTGAGAAAAAATAGAAATGCACTTTAAAATATCGGTAAGGTGTACCTACTACCGGGTAATGCTGATTAAAACAAAATCTGGCAACACTGAACAATAATCTTCAATAGAGAAGCAGAGGGGATAATAGCGAGGAACCAATATTACTAGGCTCTAAATTAGGGCAGCTTGGATGGGGGAGTAGTAGACACAAGCTCTATACTCGAGATGTGGTTTATTTGTACAACACAGAAAACAAGTTAACACAATGAGACAAGGTGGGTAGATGCCGAGGTTTAACTGAGCTGGGTGGCTCCTTCGTCAGGTACAGGGCGGTTGGCCTCGGTGTCGTAGGGGCGGTTCTTTCGTCAGGTATAGGACGGTGGGCCTTGTTGTCGTAAGGGCGGTTCTTTAGTCAGGTACAGGGTGGTGGGCCTTGTTGTCGTAAGGGCGGTTCTTTCGTCAGGTACAGGGTGGTGGGCCTCGGTGTCGTAGGGGCGGTTCTTTCATCAGGTACAGTGCGGTTGGTCTGTGTCGTTGTGGGCGGTTCTTTCGACAGGTTCAGGACGGTGAGTCTCTGCGTCGTAGAGGTGGTTCTTTCGTCAGATACAGGGCGGTGGGCCTCAGTGTCATAGGGGCGGTTCTTTTGTCAGATACAGGACCGCTATTATAATAATCCGTGTTTTGACGATATGTCTCAGTGCATACCTCCTACCTTATGGCGAGTGGAAGGCATTCGCCTTTCAATACACTCCCACCCCTATTATGTATAACTCTCTAACCCAAGAGTGAACCAATTTTCCCAGTCTCTTTTCTACTCAACAAATAAGCTTTGAATGTCTTTCCCTCCATCTATCTTTTCCTCATCCTATAACTTAATCTGCTTTAAGCTCCGTGTATCTCGACATTTAGACTCTCTCACGCTCTCACTTCTACTCAACAAATAAGCTTTGAATGTCTTTCCCTCCATCTATCTTTTCCTCATCCTATAACTTAATCTGCTTTAAGCTCCGTGTATCTCGACATTTAGACTCTCTCACGCTCTCACTTTTAGGGGGAACACTTGTTACAGGCAGCTTTGCCTTTTGTCTCCTTCATACGCATAGACAAAATAGATAGCCAAATAGATAGAAAGATAAAGCGCTTGTGCAAGACAGAGAGAACAAAAGAGAAGAGACATCAATGTATCAAAAGAAAACGAAATCGTACCTCCAAGGACAGACTCAATCAAAGAGCCGGATAATACCCCAGTACATCAAAGGGAGACCAGATCCATGCAAAAATATAGGCAACACATAAAATATTTAGCGGAAAGGGTGAGAGGGAAGAATAAGATTAAAAAGGGAGGGTATGGGGACATAGAGGGATTACGATCAAAGGTGGGAGGAGAGAGAGAGAGAGAGAGTTGTTTGTGTGGTAGGGCGGTAGCTATACCAAGTTTTAAATACACTCGGGTAAATACTTTTTTATTTTACTCTCAGTCCTTAATGGTTTATTTATACGGGGTGCACCGGGTGCTATGGTCACAAGCTTGCACACACACACACACATACACAGTCACAAACAAACGCACTACACACACACACACACTGTTTTCTATATGAGTGAGGGAGACAAAAGGCATAATTGTCTGTGACGAGTGCCTCCCCCAGAGTTGAAAGAGTGACAGGGCCAAAATCAAGGGACGTTCGAGCCAAGTAAGGGTGGGATTATGTTGCAAGACGGGTGCTACATGCTCTACAAAGAGGAGGTGGTATACACTGAGAGAGCTCTGAGGAACACTGATTATTGTATTAGCGCTAGAATAATGAGAGAGATGCAACATTGCGACTAAGAGAGAGAAACTGCAGAGAATCGGTGAGTGGACGTGAGTTAATGAGACGGAAGGCTTTCTTTTCTACTTTGTCTAGAAGTGCTGTGTGAGAGGATCCTCCCCACACGTGTGAACAAGACTCAATACATGGACGCACTGTGCCTCTGTACAGAGCAAGAAGCTGCACAGGGGTAAAGAACCCCTAGATGCGGTTGACTACACCCAGCTTTTGGTAAGCTGTTTATGCAAGAGTGGTAATATGATCTTTACAAGAGAGATCAGAAGAAAAATAGACACCAAGAATAGTAAGAGAAGATGAATGGTTAATTTGTATGTTGTTGAAGAGTAGGTCATAGTTTTCTGGAAGGGGGCGACGAGTAGACAGATGGAGAAATTTAATTTTGGTAGCATTAAATGTAACGAGGTTTGCTCTGTCCCAATTAGATATAGTAGAGAGATCAGAAGATAGGTGTTTTATGGAATCCTTACTTGAGTTTTGGAGTTCTTGTTATTAATGATGTTGTGGAAGGCTAGTTGAATAGTGTAATGTAGAGTCGTCAGCATATGAGTGAATGGGGCTAGAGGTGCAGTTGAGAAGGTCGTTAATGAATAATAGGAAGAGAATTGGAGATAGGACAGTATCTATACATAAGTATCTGACTGTATGTTTGTATTCATCTATATCTATCCATATGTATTTATTTATGTGTGCGTCTATCCATCTTTCCACCTATCGAAATCTAACTCTCACTCTCCATCCATTTAGACCTAACACATTTACATATACTGTATATTTTCCTATGGATTTTTTTGTTTTCTATGTGTTTGGAGATTGCCTGTAACAAGTGCCTCCCCCGATGCCAAAAGAGTGACAGAGAGCCAAGTTCAAGGAACGTTGGGGTCTAAATGCCTGCACATGCGAAGTTTAAAGTAGTCTAAGTCATAGAATGAAGGAAAGATTGATTAAAGGAAATAAATCATGAGTTCACTTGTTGAGTTCAAGAAAGACTGAGAACATTTGTTAATACTTGGGTTGGAGAGCTGGACAGAATAGGGGTGGGAGTGTGTTGAAAGACGGGTGCCACCCACTCACCGTAAGGGAGGGGGTATGCACTGAGAGAGATATAAAGAACACTGATTGTTGTAACAGTGGTAGAAGAGTGACAGAGATGCAACATTGCAGCATGTACAAAGAGATTGTAGGGAGTTAATATGAGGTGGTGAGTTGATAAGATGGAATGCCTTGGACTCTATCCTTTCAAGAAGTGCAGTATGTGGGAAACCTCCCCACACACATGGACGTGTTGTGCCCCTATAGAATGCAAGAAATTGTGTGGGGGTAAAGAAGCTAAAGAGACCGTTGAGCACATCCAACTTCTGGGAAGCCGTTTTAGCAAGAGTCATGATATGGTCTTCCCAGGAAAGTTTAGAGGGAAAGGAGACACTAAGGATATTGAGAGAAGATTAGGGGAGGATTTGATCGATTGGAATATTGTCATGGGTAAATAGATGGAGAAATTGTTTTTTTGGAAGCATTGAATGTAGTAGGATTTGCTTTGCCCCAACCAGAAGTTATTAAAAGATCAGATGATAGGCACACCATGGCCTCATCATGTGCGTTTTGGAGGGGTTTTGTGGAAGGAGGTTGTGGGCAACTAGATGAATAATGTAGGGTATAGTCATTAGCATATGGGTGGATAGGACTAAAGGTACAGTTGAGAAGAACATTAATGAAAAGAGGAAGAAGTGATGGTGGTGCTGTCTGAGCAGAAAAGAGGAGGGAAAGAGAGGAAGTATAGTTTTTTGGAGAGGTCTTTGGCTAGGTGCCAGAAAGTTTGGGAAGAGCTAGAATTTGAAAGTTCATTACATTTACTATTGATGAAAGAGTTTTTGGCAAGTTGAAGAACAGATTTGGCATGATTCTGGGCAGAAACATAAAGAGTTCTAGATTTCTGAGTTTGAAGGTGCTGGTACTGTCTGCATGATTCGTCCTTATTGTGGACAGCAGTAGAACAAGTGTGAGTATATCAAGATTTATTTGCGTTAGTCTGAGAGAAAGAAAATTAAATGTATGCGTCCATGCCGGACAGGATAATCTTAGTAATGCGCTTGACACTCTCTGAGGGTCCCCGGCCACGGAAACAAATATCATTCCAGGGAAAGTCAAAGAAGTACTGCCGTGGGCCTCCCAGTCTGTGGCGCGAAAAAGCCACAAGAGCCACAGGCTGGGAGAATCAGATGACCGTCCTGGAGAGATAGAACAGATAACAGAGATAAGGCTGTGATCAGAGGAGCCCAACGGAGGAATTTTGTTTATAGCATAGGCAGAAGGATTAAAAGTCAAGGATGTTTGGCCGATCTCCTAGGCAGTCCGGCATATGGGTAGGGTGTTGTACTAATTGTTCGAAGTCATCTAGGATAGAAAAGATGTAGGCATGTTTACCAGGTTGGCCAGTGAAATGAGAGGAGAGCCATTGGTGGTGATGAATACGAAAGTCACCCAAGATGTAGAGTTGGATAGGATGTGTTCCACTTTAAAAGTTAGATAGCCAAAACAAAATTAAATAGTCAGTAAAATTAAGGAGAGAAGTAAACAGTGCTGAAATGTGTAGTTTGAGAGTAACTATATACAGTATATTCTCTATCGTTATCTATCCCCCAGTCCATCCATCAACTCAAATACTTAACGTCCTTCGCCCATACCTCGCATGCCCCATCCATCTACATCATCCCCAATACCCCCACTCCTCTCTCTCTCTCTCTCTCTCTCTCGCTCTCTCGATAGTTTTGCTAGCCTTACCTTCCACTTAGTAGCAAATTTTGTTAGAATTATGTCCGTACCGTCTAGTAGGGTTCGCAAGGTCTGTGCAGTGTTTGTATCTATGTAACTCTGTGTATCTCTCTCACACACACACATACACACACACACACACACTCTCTCTCTCTCTCGATAATTTCATCTCGCTTTTCAAAATACGCTCCTCGTGTTCACAACATCCAATAAAAATAACTTTGGAAAATGAAAAAAAGATATGATATGTTGATTTTTCTCTCTCTCTTTATGCGGGACTCGATTTCGCGAAGGAGAATGGCGTATTGTTATTGTTTGCCTCGCGAATGGCTGAATAGGTTGAAGAGGGAGGAGGAAGAAGGAGAAAAGGAGGGAGGGATGGAGGGAAGGAAGGAAGGAAGGAAAGATGAAGGGTAGATAGAAAAGTGAGAGAGAGTGAAGGAGGAGAGAGGTCGGGAGAGGGAGGGAAAAGAGAGACAGGGGGAGAGAGGAAGGGAGGAAAGAGAGAAGGAAGAGAGTGGGCGTGTGAGGAAAGAGGGGATTAGGATAGGAAAAAAGGGAGGAAATGGGTAGAGAGGGAGAGAAGAGGATGTGGGAGGGATGACACAGAGAGAGGAGGAGAGAAGAAGGTGGGAGAGGCAGTTAAAACAAGGATGAACTGTGTAATAATTGTAATGTACTGTACTATAATTATGTTCATATTGATTTACTCTCTGCTTCCCCCCCCCCCCTCTATTTTTGTTCTCTCTCTCTCTCTCTCTCTCTCTCTCTCTCTCTCTCTCTCTCTCTCTCTCTCTCTCTCTCTCTCTCTCTCTCTCTCACACACATTAATATATATATATATATATATATATATATATATATATATATATATATATATAATTGCTTTATAACACTATTGGCATCGCGTTCTTGTACAGTAATTTCCTACCGTATGTTATATTTTTGTGTGCATATGAGCGTGTGTTGAAGTCTGAGCCTGAGGACTAGTAAATAAAAGAGATAAATTTAAGTAGACTAACATAGCTGCATGATCACACAGGTCCTACGATCTCAACGAGGTGGCCGGGACTTGATTCTAGAAGAGATAGCAAAACCCAAAATATGGGCAAGTGCAAGAAAATAAAGCAGAGCATAAGATTCTCTCCCCACCCTCCTATGCTTCCGGCAAATTGACATGTACTGAAAAGTGAATCAGGATTTGAGAATCGCTGGAAGGAATTAATTGAAAGTTAGAAATGGAAAACAAATTGAATGCATGTATTCAATTTGTTTTTTCAAAAACTCTCGACAACAGAGAGAGAGTTACACGGAGTAACTCAGATAATCAGACTACACAGACCTTGCGGTCCCTACTAGGTGGTCCGGCCCTAATACTACTAGACAGGGACAATTTATAGTAGAAAAGAGAGGAGAGAGAGAGAGAGAGAGTAACGTAACTCTCAATACTGACCTTAAAATATCCCATTTATACTGTAGACAACGGTGGATAGCACAAGACAATAAGAACAATTAACCCTTTCTGTACCAACGACGTCTTATATATTTGCTTTCAGTTACATTTTAGAAGCTTTTATGAAGCTTATGAAGAATATATGGTAGCTAAAAGGACTAATTGAGTTAGTCTGTAGCCTTTTAATGGGTAGATGGGTTTTTTCTGGACCCCCTTATCCCTCTTGTTTAGCCCCATTAGTTTTGAGATTTGAAGACGTTCGTTCCATTACTTTGGCGAGTTTAACACCTTTCACCCAAATTCTTTGTCATTACCAAGACCTTTCGTGCCATTTAGGTGTCGATTTTTTCCTGGCGAGCGATAGCAAGCCCTTAATTTTAGGAGAAATCGGCCGGGACATTATTCTACCGAAAAATGTACAAATATATCTTGGGTGTGTGTATGTGTGTGTGTGTGTGTGTGTGTGTGATTTACATTTATTTTATTTTATTTTGTTTTGAAGTTTGATGGCGGTGTAGAGAGCAAACTAAAGCAAATAGTAAATGAATGAATAAATCTCCGACTATATACTCCCCCCCCCCCCCCCCACCCCCTTGATGAGACAATGGGTAGTATACGTGGGAGGTATATTGTGAGCAGAGGGTTGAAGGGGTCAATTATAGAGAGGATAATGATGGTTCTATTGTTATACACTTACTGTAGGCTGTAAGGGGACTTACAAGGGTGGAGGAGGGAAGGATGTATACAGTATACTGTATATATAATTATATATATATAAAATATATATATAGAGAGAGAGAAAGAGAGCGAGATGGATTCACAGAGAAAGAGACTGCGTAACCTTGATTAAACAAGAGACTAAGCCGGGTACAATACGACTTTTGTGGTTACACACACATACAATCTACACACAAACAAACAAAAACTACACACACACACACACACACACAGACACACACACACACACGGTCACTGTAGTTGGCGTTCTGGTTTTGGCGGTGGGGGGTTCGAGTCCGCGCGCCAACAGGGGAGGTTTCCTTCAAAACGTTTTACTGGCCGTGAAGACTAGGTCAGGACGGACCAGTCTCTGGGGACCACAAACTCTCCCGGGCACGTCGTATAGTCCCCCGGGGGCAAGGTCAAGAGAGTTTAGGAGGTCTACTCACTTATGACTAAAATAGGACATTCCTTGGTATCTATGTCACTCGGCTGTCTGTGGACAACTTCACACCAAGGTACACTCGGATACCATAGTCTCTAGCCCACTCATAAGAATTCATGGACCCCTATGTTTTTCATTATGCAATTATAATTATCTGGATTGAATTGTGGATAGAACTTGCTTGTCAATAAATAGTATATATAGTTTTGTAGTTGATATCCGGACAACATAACTTCATAAACTCCTTTCGAAAGATATACAGCCATAATTAGAAATAGGTGAAGTCCCCAAATATTTCTGAGTGGACTAGAGACTATGGTATCCAAGTGTACCTAGTCAGATATAGGCTGACCGTGTCAGGGTGAAGGTCTGAAGGCCAGGCCATGGCTAGCAAAAGCTGCGGTACCACGCTTGAGTTAGAGAGGGAGAGGCGGTCTGTCTGGGTACTGGGAGAGGCGGTACACTATGATACAGGGATGGCCTATTGTCATGTTAAGGGGGATGGGCTTATTTATTTGCTCATTTATCTATCTATCTATCTATTGCCTGACGCCGTGATCACCGAAGGGGTGGCCACGAACGAGCCGCCCCCATGCACCTCTGTCCCAAGTCAGTCGACGCCCCTCGTCCCAACCATCCATATACTTCCTCACTCCATCCTTCCACCTTGCGTTCGGTCTACATCTCCCTCTCTGTCCTTCCACCTCGCTCTCGTACACCCTCTTAGTCATTCTCTCGCTTTCCATACGTTCCATATGGCCGAACCATCTCAAGTTGTTCCTTTTCACACTTTCCAGCACATCTACCTACACACCACACCTCCTTCTTACTTCCTCATTCGTCTGTCTATCCCTCAATGTAACTCCGCACGCACTTCTTAAGTAACTCATTTCCACCGCTCTCACTCATTTATGTATCTTTTTAATTTGTTTTCTAGTTTCCTCCCTAGACCTCCATCAAACTTAAACAACCTTCCATTAGATTCCCCTTCAAGAATAATTTGTACATTTTTTGGTAGAATAAATGTCCCGACCAAAGGCCTGTTCTTCCAAAATGATAGGGTCACTATCGTTCGCCAGGAAAAATATAGACACCTAAATAGCACCAAAGGTCTTGATATTGACAAAGAAATTAAGCGAAGGGTCTGAAAATCGACAAACTAATGGGACAAACATCTTAAAATCTGAAAACTAATGGGGTTAAACATGAGAGGGAAGGGGATCTAGAAAAACGACCCATTTCCCCTTTACGGTTTCAACCTAACCAGAGACAAACGGGGAACGAAACAGTCAAATTCCATCATTTCCTGAAGATTGAAGAACTGCAAAAAAACAGTGGATTAATCTATGGAGCCGTAAAAATCCTATTAAATGTTAGTAATACAAGATTATGCAGTTTACATTATGAACCCACTGCATAATATAAGACGGAAATTGAAACCTTGATGCAAGTCACTTAATTACAGTTGGATCTTCTGAAGCACCGTGCGCCACAAAGACACAGACAGAGAGAGAGAGAGAGAGAGAGAGAGTACAAAATGAGAGAGCTAGAAGGTGGGTAAGCATGGAGATTGACACCTTGATGTCTAATTAATTTAAATACAATCGAATATCCTTTAGTACCGCCAGAGACAGAACAAGGTTCAAATCGTAACTCTAGTCTTACAAAATTGCGTATGAAGTAATTCAAAAAATATGCTTACCCATCAAAGTACGTAATAATAATAATAATAATAATAATAATAATAATAATTATAATAAAATAAAAATACTAATAATACAAATAATATTTAAAGGCTGACTTCCATTCGGAATACTACGAAAGTCTCTCTCTCTCTCTCTCTCTCTCTCTCTCTCTCTCTCTCTCTAACGAATTTATACTGGCCACCCACGTACTTCCCATATTCTTTAAAAGCTATATCTCCCTCCAGCCCACTACAGCCAGTCTACGTCACGAATCTGTGCAGACGTGGGATAGTGACTTAACCCACTCAGTACCAGGAACGTAATTTTCATCATATTCTGGCAACTATTAGATGATTTTATTGAGCTTAGGAAGGACCTCTAGCAATAATAAGGCTTCAGACTCTCTCAACCAACCCTTTTAACTATCACAGGTCCTTCCTAAGCTGCACAATATCGTCTAAATCTAGCTAGAATAAAATAGATCACACGTCGCTGGTACTGTGCGGGTTAACCTCTCTACTCTATAGATCTTTCCAGGGCCCTTTCGTAAGCAGCCAAGATCAGTCTGTTAATCACGTAGGATAAGGAATTGTGTATTTTCAACCTCATTGGCTGCCAGCTTGAATTAACCGATTATTATTATTATTGTAAATATTATTATTATTATTATTATTATTATTATTATTATTATAAATATTATTATTATTATTATTATTATTATTATCATTATTATTATTATTATTATTATTATTAATACACGCACACACACACACACTCACACCACTCCCACTCCCCTTCACATACACAGACACACACACACACACACCAATCCCACTCCCCTACACACACACACACCATTCCCACACACACACACACACACACACACACACACACACACACACACACACACACACACACACACACACACACACACACACACACACACACACACACACACCACTACCACCCCCTACACATACCACCTATTGCATGTACCCCACTGTATTGTATTTTCCCTCCAGACCCCCAACATCCCCTACCCATTAATTGGTGAAGCCCGAACTGCACATACACTCCACGACACACATGTTGACCCTTTCAATAATTATACATTAACCCCTTCAGTACCAGTGACGTCCTTTTCATTATATTCTAGTAACTATTAGACGGTTTTGTTCAGCTTAGTGAGGACGTCTACCCGTTAAAGGATTACAGACTATCTCAATTAATCATTTTAGCTACCATGTATCCTTCCTAAGCTTCTTAAAATCGTCTAAACGCAGCTGAAAGATAAACCAAATAACATCGCCGGTATTGTAAGGGCTAACCCTTTTCTAAACCCGGAACTGTATAAAGCAAAATATGAAGATTGAATATGCACATTTGTTTCAGTCCTGGACAGAATTGTTGATTAATGATCTTGGTATATACAGTACCGGTAGGTTGTGAAGTGATTTATGGGATTCAGAATAAACCCCCTCTGTACCGGCGACGTCTTTTGACTTGTATTCCAGCAATATGTTGACGATGTTATGTAGTTTAACCCGTGCAGTACCAGGGACGTCGATTTTATCATATTCTGGCAACTATTAGACGATTTTACTCAGCTTAGGAAGGACCTCTAGCAAAAATATGGCTTCAAACTATCTCGACCAATCTTTTTAACTACAACAACAAAAACAACAACAACTACCACACATCCTTCTTAATCTGCATAATATCGTCTAAATATAGCTAGAATAAAATATAACCCACGTCGCTGGTACCCAAAGGGTTAATAAGGATTTGTGGTAGTAAAAAGTGTTCAGTGAGATAGTTCAAAGCCTGTTAATTGCTGAACGCCCTTTTTAAAATGAGTACAATCGTCTACTAGTAGCCATAATAAAGTTAAAAAGAACGGCACCGGTACTGAAAGGGTTACTGCTAATACGTCATAGGGGTTAACCCTTTCAATACTGGTGAGGTCTTTTTCATTTGTTTTAGTGCTACATTTCGACGATTTTATTAAGCTTAGGGAAGATATATGCTAGTTAGGATTAATTGCGATAGGCTGTAACCTTATAAAGGGTTGACGTCCTTCGTAAGCTGAATACAATCGTCGAATACTTGCCAGAAAATAGACAAAAATAAGTTTACTGGTACAGAAGAGGTTAACGTTATAGGTCATGGCAATGTGTGCTTATTGGCACGATAAGGCTAAGTTGGCTTTAAGGGGACAGTGGTTATTTTGGGGGTCTATTTATTTATATATTAATGTATTGTTTAGTTTACTCCCTGGACCTCCATCGAACTTTAAAAAACATCCATTAGATCCCCCTACGAGATAAATTTGTACGTTTTTCGGTAGAAAAATGTCACGGCCGAAGGCCGTTTCCTCCACAATTACAAGCTCGCTTATCGCTCGCCAGGAAAAAAAATCGACACCAAAAGGGCACGAAAGGTCTTAATATTGACAAAGAAATTGGGCGAAAGGTAAAATCAACAAATTAATGGGACAAACGTCTTAAACTATCAAAACTAATGGGGATAAGCAAGAGGAAGAAAGGGGACCAGAAAAACGGCCCATCTACCCTTAAGGGTTAATTGGGTGAAATTTGTTCAGGTTTGGTTATCTTAATCTTAATTTAAAGGTATATTTAGCTTGATTACTTTAAGATTAGGTTACGATATAAGGCATTCTTCCATATAAGCTTGCTACCATCGGTAAAATTCTAGATCCGGTTTCACATCGAATTTAGCGTTGTGTGTTTTTGTTTTTCTCGGTTTTCTTTAATATACAGTGTTGTTTTATACTAAGGACTGGCGGAAATGAGTATTTACCCATTATCCAACATTCTAAAAACACGGCCCCCACTAGTGGGGAGGGCTATGAAGATCAGAGAAGTTGTGGGGTAAAATACATAAATAAGGGTAATATTAGCCTAACCTAACAACCTTATTTAACCTA
This sequence comes from Paralithodes platypus, assembly GCA_032716605.1. NCBI lineage: Eukaryota > Metazoa > Arthropoda > Malacostraca > Decapoda > Lithodidae > Paralithodes > Paralithodes platypus. The sequence continues at coordinate 26,945,010 of CM064504.1, read as the reverse complement.
TCCTAGTATTGTAGGTGGGGGCTGCCGCCCCCACACCCCCGCTGGTTTGGTATTAAAATAATAAAAGATTGACGGTCGCCGAAAACAAAATAAAACAATGAAGTCTACGGTTATAATTCAGCAATTTTCAGCTTTGGCTGTGGATAACAGGAGGTAAATATTAACTTTTTCACAGTAATTAAAATTCCATTTGCGCCGCTACTGACTGATATAGGAATGAAGTATGGTATATGACAAATTTATAGAAGCCATATTAATTGATGAGTGTGCTGTGAAACCGGAACTAGAATAATACCCTACCATCCAACAATATATTGTATATATAAGAGAGAGAGAGAGAGAGAGAGAGAGAGAACAATCATAATGCCCTTAATTTCTAACTCTTGTAGCCTAGATTTGTAAGTACTGTAACTGTCTAAAATCGTAAACTAATCTGCATAGACTGAAAGGGATAAATTGGATTGCATGGACTCTGAATTAAGCCGACCTAACATAAAGGTGAAATGGTTTGTTGGCGAATTAACCATAGATCCGTGGGATGAATTGAATTGGAAGCGTATAGTAAATAACAGCGTTATTAATCCCATACACGCGCCAGACCCGGGCAATTATCATATGGGAACTGTTATTGGGAATGGCATTAATGTTTATATGCTCTTTCATTCTCACTCCTTACTCTCTCTCTCTCTCTCTTATATATATATATATATATATATTATTATGTTCCCTCCACCAACCGACTTTACTCCTAAACTCAATTAATGAACTCAACAAATACATGTGGCAGTCCAGGGATTCGAACCTAGGATGCTTACACCGAAATTCAGTGCATTTATCCATTGCGCTACGAAGACAGTTATAAGAATGTTGGACAAGCCTACGATTTATCAACTCTGCGTAAGCAGAGTTTGGTATCCCTCCCCCCCCCCCCCTGTATAGTGGTTACCACAAAAAAAATGCCTGTCGTCGTCGTTGTCGTTGTCCGTCTGTCTCGAAACTCCTCCTAGACCGTTGGACGGATTTTCACCAAATTGCACACAAACATTTGTTGCGTGAATGCGAACGTCAGTCAAAAAAGATTTTTTGAATTTATGCAATAGTTATGATTTTAGGTCCAAAATATGGTTTTACCCCCAGCACCCCCCTCGGACACCCCCGCCCCTCCAGGACCTCCCTCGGACCTCTCCCCCCCCCCCAGGACCCCCCCTCGGACACCCCCGCCCCCCCCCCCCCCCCCCCCACAATGAATGCGTTCTTATTGTGTGAGCCCCGAAGGGGCTCACACACTAAGAACGCATTCGTTCTGGGGGCGAAAACATCTCGCTATGCATTTGCTAGGTTAAGTTAGTTTAGTTGGATTAGAAGTGATGGTAGTAATAGTGGGATTGATGGTGATAATAGTGATGATGGTGATAATAGTAGTGATGATGGTTGTAGTTATATTGATGATGACAGTAGTGATGATGATGACAGTAGTAGATATGATGGTGACAGTAGTAGATATGATGTAGTGACGATGGTGTGAGTATTAGTGATGATGGTGAATAGTAGTGATGATAGTGAAAGTTGTAGTGATGATGACAATAGTTGTGATGATAAAGATCATAGTAATGGTGATGATGGCAGTAGTAGTGATGATGGTGACAGTAGGATACATGATGGTAATACTTGTGACAGTAGTAATGATGATGGTTAAAGTAGTAGTGATGATGTTAACAGTAGTAATGATGATTGTAAGATGGTGGTGATGATAGTAGTAATGATGGTTGATAGTTGTAGTATCAATGATGATAGTAGTGATTAAGATGATAGTGACAATGGTGACAGTAGTAGTGATGATTGTAATTGTAGTAGTGATGATGATCATAGTAATGGTGATGATGACAGTAGTCGTGATGATTGTGGCAGTTGTAGTGATGATGGCAGTAGTAGTGATGATGGTGATTGTGATTGATGATGGTATTGGTAGTGATGATGGTAACCCATCGCAGAGTTGGGTATGCCGTTTTTATTTTGGGCAAAACGGCACGTCCTACATAAAGGTCAAGGTCACAAGCCAAGGTCATAAGTTAAACTTCATCATAAAAAATACTCAAATTTCGATAAGCTGACAACTGATATTTGCATTTTACTTTAACATAAATTTCAATTATATATACCGGTATATATATATATATATATATATATTATAATACTTACGGTTAAAGATCAAGGTCATAGAACAAAATAAGAGTGCTAATAATGTTTGTAATACCGGTACTCTTCCTAAACTGTGTAACCCTTTGTGTACCGGTGACGTATTTTGTTATTGTATTCTAGCTATAGTTAGACGATATTGTAGAGCTTATGAAGGATCTGTGGTAGTAAGAAGAGTTATTTAAGATGGTTGAAAGCCTGCTAATTTTATGGAGGCCCTTCATAAACTAATTAAAATAGTCTTAATATCCAGTATGAAATTAAACCAACAGAACTGTACTGAACGGGTTACGTATCGCCACCAAATTTGGTTGGTCAATGCAACGATTGTCCAAATTTTGTATTTTTGTTATTCAAAGGTCAAGGTGAATGGTAAAGGTCACAGATTATGGCCACTATTTCTTTTTTATCAAATATAAGCAGAATTTGGTATCCCCCCCCCCCCCCCGTATAGTGGGTACCACACACAAAACAATCTCTGTCGTCGTTGTTGTCCATCTTTCTCCAAACTCCTCCTAGACCTTTGGACGGATTTTCACCAAATTTCACACGGACATTTGTTGGGTGAATGCGAACGTCAGTCAAAATATATTTTTTGAATTTATGCAATAGTTATGATTTTAGGTCCAAAATATGGTTTTACCAAGCCCCCCCCCCCCCTTTCCTACACTAAGAACGGATTCGTTCTGGGGACAAAAACATCTCGCTACGTATTTGCTAGGTTAAGTTAGTTTAGTTGGCATTAGAAGTGATGGTAGTAATATTTGGATTGATGGTGATAGTAGTATTGATGGTTATAATAGTAGTGATGATGGTTGTAGTTGTATTGATGATGATGACAGTAGTAGATATGATGGTGATAGTAGTAGTTATGATGGTGACATTACTAGTAGTAGTGATGATGGTCATAATAGTAGTGATGATGGTGACAAGTAATGATGATAGTTGTAGTGATAATAATGACAGTAGTGATAATGGTAGTTACGATGGTGTGAGTATTAGTGATGATGGTGAAAGTTGTAGTGATGATGACAATAGTTGTGGTGATGAAGATCATAGTAATGGTGATGATGGCAGTAGTAGTGATGATGGTGACAGTTGGATAAATGATGGTAATATTTGTGACAGTAGTAATGATGATGGTTATAGTAGTAGCGATGATGATTGTAAGATGGTGGTGATGATATTAGTAATGATGGTTGATAGTTGTAGTATCAATGATGATAGTAGTGATTAAGATGGTAGTGACAATGGTGACAGTAGTAGTGATGATGGTGAGAGTAGTAGCGATGATTGTAATTGTAGTAGCGATGATTGTAATTGTAGTAGTGATGATGATGACAGTAATGGTGATGATTAAAGTAGTCGTGATGATTGTGGCAGTTGTAGTGATGATGGCAGTAGTAATGATGATGGTGATTGTGATTGATGATATTAGTAGTGATGATGGTAACCCATCGCAGAGTTGGTTATGCCGTTTTGATTTTGGGCAAAATGACACGTCTACTTTATTATATATATACTGCATGTATATATATATATATATATATATATATATATATATATATATATATATATATATATGTGTGTTTCTAATCTCTCAGTGGGGTTCGAACCGCCGACCGTCAGGACGATAGCCGACGCTTTAATCAACTACACCACGGCAGTCTAAAAGACACTCGAACCTCTATCCTTGGTATCCTATGTTTGGTGGGTTAGAATTAAATTAAATCAATTTCGGCCCGAGTTGCGTCGGGACACTCAGAAATCCTTGTATGGTATTCTGGAATATGGATCCTACGACTTGGTATGAATTGAAATATATTCGCCTAGTGGGTTTCCCTTCTCCTTAACATAAATAGGATAGAGGGTTGAATGTTTTTTAGACTGCCGTGGTGTAGTTGATTAAAGCGTCGGCTATCGTCCTGACGGTCGGCGGTTCGAACCCCACTGAGAGATTAGAAACATTTAGTGGCTCACGTGTATTTGTGATATATACTCTATATATAGAGAGTGAGAGAGAGAGAGAGAGAGACTGTAACATTGATTAAACAAGAGACTAAGCCGGGTACAATACGACTTATGTGGTTACAGGCGTTACACACACACACACAAACACACACAATATAATAACTCTTAATCACCGCACCGGAAGTCATAATTATATTAGTCAGTACAACAGGCGAACATTATTATTTCTGCTAATGGATGTCAGGATGTGAAAATGTTGATGATGTATTAGGCTATTACAGTGAGACATAGGGTACTTAGGTCATTATGAGGCTGCATGTCAGGTTTATACTTGGGCTGTTTTAGTGCAGGTTTATGAATAGTGACGTTATTGCTGTTTCTCGTGTATCTTAAGGGGAGCTGTTTAGTTTGTTCCCTAGACCTCTATCAAGCTTAAAATTACACCACCTAGACCCCCTTTCAAGATAAATGTGTACATTTTTCGGTAGAGAAATGTCCCGGCCAAAGGCTGGTTCCTCTTAAAGTATAAGGTCGCTATCGCTCGCCAGGAAAAACATTGACGCCTAAGTGGCACGATAGGTCTTAAAATTGACAGAAATGGGTCGAAAGTTCTTAAAATCGCCAAACTAATGGGGCGAACATCTTAAAAACAAGGGGCTTAACATGAGAAAGAAAGAGGTCCAGAAGAAAAAAAAGTTAAAATTGCCCCCTTAATGTTTGTGCAATTTCCACATAACTTACACCTTCCCCAACATAAACACTCCCGTAGAATCACACATCTATGCATAAATACGTATTCATTCATACACTTACATTAACACAATCATTCGTACACATACAGTACAGTATACAGAACACGCACACACAGACACATATACTAATTGATGTCATATTGTTCCTAATGACTTCTTCTACATACAATCGTGTACTCAAGTTCATGCATAATGCGTCAACATTCTTACACACACACTTACATAATTATACACTATATTCACATGCAAACATGCGGGTACGCGATAAGTCATAACTGTATAACTAATTCATGCCAGTAATATTATACAATTGTATTATAACTATTACTGTATTCTTTAAGGGGATAGTGGCTGTTTTGTGGTCTATTTATTCAGTTATTCATATATGTTTTTAGTTTCTTCCCTAGACCTCCATCAAGCTTAAAAAAAAAAAAAAAAAAAAAAAAAAAAAAAAAACAACACCCAATAGATAAATTTGTACATTTTTTCGGTAGAAAAATGTCCCAGCCGAAGGACGGGAAAAAATTGACACCTAAATGGCACGAAAGGTCTTGAAATTAACAACGAGATGGAGCTAAAGGTGTTTAAATCATAAAACTAATGGGCCGAACGTCTTAAAATGTCAAAACTAATGGGGCTAAACACAAGGGAGAAAGGGGTCCAAAAAACCGACCCATCTCGCCTTAATGAGTGTGTAGATATGTGTGTGTGTGTGTGTATGTTTACCGGTGTTTGCCTTATCACTTCCTATCTGTTCTACTCACACAATCCCTACACAATCCCTACTCAATCCCTACACATTTCCTATACAATCCCTAAACAATCTCTACATAATCCCTACACAATCCCTCAATAATCCCTACACAATCCCTAAACAATCCCTACACAATTTTTACACAATCCCTAGTCAATCCCTAAACAATCCCTAAACAATACCTACACAATTTCTACACGATCCCTAAACAATCCCTACACAATCCCTAAACAATCTCTACACAATCTCTACTCAATCCCTTCACAATCCCTACACAATACTCACACAATCCCTACAGGCACCATACGTGGAGGCTCCTAGTACACACACCTGGAAAACACAAGTATACAATTAGAAACGCAGGTAAACAATTAGAAACAGGTAAACAATTAGAAACACAGGTATACAATTAGAAACACAGGTAAACAATTAGAAACACAGGTAAACAATTAGAAACACAGGTAAACAATTAGAAACGCAGGTAAACAATTAGAAACGCAGGTAAACAATTAGAAACAGGTATACAATTAGAAACACAGGTAAACAATTAGAAACAGGTAAACAATTAGAAACACAGGTATACAATTAGAAACACAGGTATACAATTAGAAACGCAGATAAACAATTAGAAACACAGGTAAACAATTAGAAACACAGGTATACAATTAGAAACACAGGTAAAAAATTACTGTAGAAACACAGGTAAGCCATTAGAAACACAGGTATACAATTATAAACACAGGTAAACAATTATAAACACAGGTAAACAATTAGAAACACAGGTATACAATTAGAAACAGGTATACAATTAGAAACACAGGTATACAATTAGAAACGCAGGTAAACATTAAAAACACAGGTAAACAATTAGAAACACAGGTATACAATTAGAAACACAGGTAAACAATTACTGTAGAAACACATGTAAACAATTAGAAACGCAGGTATACAATTAGAAACACAGGTATACAATTAGAAACACAGGTATACAATTAGAAACACAGGTAAACAATTAGAAACACAGGTATACAATTAGAAACACAGGTAAACAATTAGAAACACAGGTAAACAATTAGAAACACAGGTATACAATTAGAAACACAGGTAAACAATTAGAAACACAGGTAAACAATTAGAAACACAGGTAAACAATTAGAAACACAGGTATACAATTAGAAACACAGGTATACAATTAGAAACACAGGTATACAATTAGAAACACAGGTAAACAATTAGAAACACAGGTAAACAATGAGAAACACAGGTATACAATTAGAAAGATAGGTATACAATTAGAAACACAGGTAAACAATTAGAAACACTGCACACCTGATGACCTTAAGGGGACATTAGTTTATATATTTATTGATTATTATTATTAATATTTGTTTTTTATTATTATTATTCATATTAGTATTAGCATCGGTATATATTTTTGTTTGAGTTTTCTCCCTAGACCTCTATCAAGCTTAAAAACAAACATCCTAAAGATCCTCCCATCGAGATAAATGTGTACATTTTTCTGTAAAATATGTCCCGGCCAACGGCCGATTCCTCCTATATTTACTGGGTTGCTATCGCTCGCCAGGAAAAAAAACGACACATAAGTGGCACGAAAGGTCTTAATATTGAAAAGGAAATCGTTGAAAGTCTTACAATTTGAAAACTAATGGGGCTAAACATGCCGGAGAAAGGGGCTCATTAAAAAAAAAATACTTCCCCTTAACACTAGTTAATCCCCTTATGTTTGAGGGTGTTTGTTTGTTTGTTTGTTTGTTTGTTTGTTTGTTATTGGTGTTTTGGGTCAGTGTTGTTAAAGAGATAGAGGGAGCGACATACATAGATTTGCATGGATACACTAACCACACAGACCTTACAATCCAAGCAAGGTGGTCAGGACTTAGTAGAGTGAAAGAAAAATGAGAGCGAGAGAGAGAGAGAGAGAGAGAGAGAGAGAGAGAGAGAGATAGAACAGGTGAGAGAGAAAGATAGAACAGATGAAAGAGAGAGAGAGAGAGAGAGAGAGAGAGAGAGAGAGAGAACAGTATCCTAGAATAAAAGTGTAATTAATATCAAGGGTCATACAAATAATAGTTGCGTGTAAAGGTCAAGGTCATTCTTAACTTGATGGCCCTCTATTGACCTCTCTCTCTCTCTCTCTCTCTCTCTCTCTCTCTCTCTCTCTCTCTCTCTCTCTCTCTCTCTCTCTCTCTCTCTCTCTCTCTCTCTCTCTCTCTCTCTCTCTCTGCATATATATATATATATATATATATATATATATATATATATATATATATATATATATATATATATTACTATATATTACTATATATTCCTATTATTACCCAAACACAAGTTTTAACTGGGTATTATAACTTATGACAGTCTAGTTTTCCTGAGTATGAAAGAGTTATAACATTTTGAACACTTGATTAGCTAGTAATTCATTGGTTTGTCTTTGAATCGCCTTAATTTACGGTATCTTTGAGTATCCGGGCTCGGTGTTGTATGTGTATTGATTTAACTTAAATATATATCTCGGTCATTATCATACTCATTTACTTTCTCGCTCTCTACTTTCTTTAAATACCCTTTCTCTTCCGTTGCTGACTTGTCTCATCTTCTTTGACTTTCACTTATTCAAAAACAAAACTTATGAACATTATTAGTATTATTATATTTATCATCATCATCATCATCATCATTGTCATCATCATCAGTACAATTATTATCATCATCATCATTATCAGTAGTCGTAGTATGTCATCATTGATATAATTATTGTTGTTTTTCAGAAATGTATTCATTCATATTTTTCCCAAACCACGTACATAATATTTCATAATAACTTAACCCTTTGAGTACCAGCGACGTCTTTTATATTTTATTCTAGCTATAATTAGACGATATTATGCATCTTAGGAAGGATCTGTGGTAGATTAATGGGTTTGTCGAAATAGTTTGAAGCCTTAGTATTACTATAGGTCCTTCCTAAGCTGAATACAATCATCTAATAGCTGGCAGAATATGATAAAAATGACGTCCCTGGTACTGAATGGGTTAACTAAACTCGGGTTCTTTTCAGCTGACGATAAATGTAATCCCTTATATAGTAGCTAATTTATCGATACTTAATGAAATATTATGATACCACTATGTCTTTGCATCAATTTAAGACCAAGTTTATATAATTAGCATCATATTTCACTACAACATCGTCAATATAACTGAGAAATCTTGGTGGGAACTTTGCAATTTACCGTCAGTTGAAATGAAACAGATTATAACGTGATCTTTCTGTCCGTGTATAATTATTTTGTCCTTCTCTCCGCAGTTATCTCACGTGTTCCTTTGTTTAACCTTTTCTTTTTTATGTTCTCCTTTTTTCCTGGCGTCCTTCCAAGCGTTCTTTATTTCTTCCTGTTTCTTGTTTTTCTTCGCTGTGCTATATTTTCCATTTCAATCTTTCAACCCTATTTTTTTTCTTTTGTTCTTACTTTTTGTTCTTGAATTGTTCTTCCTTCGCGGTTATCATCTTTCTGTTTTCCCCATTTTTATCGTGGCTTACTTCATTATTACTTCATTATTACTTCCCTTATTGTGTCCTCTGCCTGCCTTTCTTCTTTCTTTCTTTCTTTCGCTCCGTTTCATCCTTCATTCTGTCCTTCCTTCTTTTTTTCCTTCCTTCCTTACTGTCTTCCATCCATCCTTGACCCTTTCCATCCTTCCTTCCTAAATAATATATCCTTCCTTGCTATATCCTTCCTTGCTTTATCCTTCCTTCCTTTCTCTTCCTATATTACTCCCTATAATAATTATTTCATTAGTTCCTTTCATCATTCCTTTCTTCCCTCCTGTCTTCCACCCTTCCTTACTTCATTTCCTATGCCTTCGTTCCTTCCTATCCTTTCCTATTCTTTATTCCTTACTTCTTTCCTTATTATTTTGGCCCTTCCTTCCTTCCTTATTTGCTCTATTCCTTGTCCCCTTACTTCTATTGTTATTCTCCCTTAATTCCTTCCTTCCAGTCTACTATTCTCCCCTCCTCCCTTCCATCCTTCTCTCTCTCTCTTTCCCTATATCAAATGTCACCCCATTCTCTCTAGTTACTTCGCTTTGCTATTACTATCTTCCTCCATTGTTCTATTTTCGTTGCACATTCTCTCCCTCCAGCCAAAGTTACCCTCTCCATTATATCATTGTTCTATGCTCTTTATCTCAAATAATACTGAATAAAACCATGTATTCAATACCTTCACCATACATTACTTAACCCCTTCAGTACCGGTGACGTTCTTTTCATTTAATTCAGACTACTATTTGAGGATTGTATTCAGCTTAGGACAAACCTCTAGAAATTAAAAGGCACAGAATATCTCGATTAACTATTTAAACTACACCTGGAACACTCAACAGCTACAAACTTCGCAGACGACACCAGAATCATGAGGAAAATCACCACACAACACGATGCCCAGCTACTACAACAAGACTTAAACAAAATCATGAAGTGGGCAGAGGAAAACAACATGGCCCTAAACGGAGACAAGTTCGAGCTTTTGCAGTACGGGAACAAGAAAGCTCCACAGAGTACACTAGTGGGCAGCTAGAAATTACTGCCAAGGACACAGTGAAAGACTTGAGAGTAATTATGAGCAATGATGCCACCTTTTACCAGCATATAACCAAAGCCACATCAACAGCAAAACAACTAGCAGGCTGGATTTTGAGAATCTTCCATGCAAAAAATGAGAGGTGTATGTTAACCCTGTGGAAGTCACTAGTTCTACCACGACTTGAGTACTGCTCCCAGCTCTGGTCTCCCCAAAAGTAGCAGAAATAGCTGAAATTGAAGCCACCCAGAGTACATTCACCGGCAAAATCCATGGGTTTCAACATCTTAACTACTGGGAGAGGCTCAAGGAGCTGCAACTGTACTCCCTTCAAAGACGCAGGGAGAGATACATCATCATCTATGTCTGGAAGATCATGGAAAAAAGGGTACAAAACTAAACATTCAAGAGAATCATCACCAGAGGAGAGGGAGGCTGTGTTATGTGAGGACTACGCCAGGATCAACACACAAATATCAAGTCCCTGATCCATCACAGCCTCGCATACAATGCAACCAGACTGTTCAACTGTATTCCAGCCTCTCTCAGGAACATGACCAGGGAGTCTCCCGACACCTTCAAAAAACATTTGGACATTTATGTGGTTGGCCAAAATACCGGACCAGCCACCAACACCAGGATACCCCAGCACCAACTCCAACCGACTTCTGGACTGGAGCATGGAAGAAAAGGAACTGCCTGGTCGCAGTTGAGCCCCAACTAAACTGTGTCGCTAATGGACGGAATACTTCAAAGTGTATCAAAGTGTAAGTGTACCCCCAATCCTTCCTAAGCTGTATAAAGTCGTCTAAATACAACTAACATTATAGAAGATGAAGTCGGCGGTATGGAAGGGGTTAAATACACATAAAATCTCGCCACTGGTGCCTATCTATATCTTACTAACATGATCATTAAGCTGGGCCAGAATCTCGCCACTGGTGCCTATCTATATCTTACTAACATGATCATTAAGCTGGGCCAGAATCTCGCCACTGGTGCCTATCTATATCTTACTAACATGATCATTAAGCTGGGCCAGAATCTTATTACCCATAACGAGTTGGAGCTACTACATATGTCTCGCCTTATCTTCTATAGTACCAACAAAATGCCTTAATAATTAATGGTTTACTTGTTGCTCAATTTGTTTCGTTTATTAATTATTTTTTCTAGTTTCCTCCCTAGACCCCTATCAAACTTAAAAAAAAAAAAAAAACATCCATTAGATCCTCATCCTAGATAAATTTGCACATTTTTCGGTAAAAACTTGTCCCGGCCAAAGGCCGGTTCTTCCGAAATTACAGGCTCACTATCGTTCGCCAGGAAAAAAAATCGACACCTAAATAACACGAAAGGTCTTAATATTGACAAAAAAATGGGGCGAAAGGCATAAAAATCGACAAACTAATCTGAAAACAAAAGGGGCTAAACATGAGGGAAAAGGGGGACCAGAAAAATCACCCCTCTCCCCTTAATCTATCCTACAGCTAACCCAAACCCCGAGTCTATCGAGAGATGCGCACCATTTGACCTATAAGGGAAGTATAATTGATGGAATACAAAAAACTGGACCCTCTAAATCTGTTCTATTTTATCCCACTTCCTGCTCTATGTTATCCAGTTTTCTTTTGCTTCACTCTCTCTTCCCTCTAGGATTACTATAGGTAGCGCCAACGAACTTGACAATCATTTTGACCCCGTAACTTCCCATAACTCAAAATTAATTAAAGCAATCGGGCTGAAGTTTCTATCAATTGGGAAGAGTCCACCAGGAAATAGGTGTGGATATTTACAGCCAGTTTGCTGCAGGCCTTTTTGAGTTACAGAGAGGTAAGGGGTCACGATTATTGTCAAGTTCGTTGGCGCTACCTATAGCCAACTCGTATAAAGTATATATATATATATATATATATATATATATATATATATATATATATATATATATATATATATATATATATACATATTATTTATATTATTTATATTTGTATATATTTTTGTTTTATTTATATACTGGGTGAATTATTTTCTGGTCGATTTTTTTAATATTCCCACCTGATCCCACTTCCTGGTGTGCCTCATCAATGTTTGGGCCTCTGTCTCATCCCCTTTAACCCTCTAAATATTCCACCACTCCCTCCTTTCCGGCTAGTCTGGCTAACATTACACGCTTTTATTTATTTAGGATGATCATATATCGTTAAACATCAAGGTGTTATAGAATGGGTATGCAAAAGGTATACAGTATACAGTATATCCATTGGGTATACAGTGTACAGTATATCCATTGGTTATACAGTATACAGTATATCCATTGGTTATACAGTATACAGTGTACAGTATATCCATTGGTTATACAGTGTACAGTATATCCATTGGTTATACAGTATACAGTATATCCATTGGGTATACAGTGTACAGTATATCCATTGGGTATACAGTATACAGTATATCCATTGGGTATACAGTGTACAGTATATCCATTGGGTATACAGTATACAGTATATCCATTGGGTATACAGTATACAGTATACAGTATATCCATTGGGTATACAGTATACAGTATACAGTATATCCATTGGGTATACAGTATACAGTATACAGTATATCCATTGGGTATACAGTATATCCATTGGGTATACAGTATACAGTGTACAGTATATCCATTGGGTATACAGTATACAGTATATCCATTGGGTATACAGTGTACAGTATATCCATTGGGTATACAGTATACAGTGTACAGTATATCCATTGGTTATACAGTATACAGTATACAGTATATCCATTGGTTATACAGTATACAGTGTACAGTATATCCATTGGTTATACAGTATACAGTATACAGTATATCCATTGGTTATACAGTATACAGTATACAGTATATCCATTGGGTATACAGTATATCCATTGGGTATACAGTATACAGTGTACAGTATATCCATTGGGTATACAGTATACAGTATATCCATTGGTTATACAGTGTACAGTATATCCATTGGGTATACAGTATACAGTATATCCATTGGTTATACAGTATACAGTATATCCATTGGGTATACAGTATACAGTATATCCATTGGTTATACAGTATACAGTGTACAGTATATCCATTGGTTATACAGTATACAGTATACTCCATGGGTATACAGTATACTCCATGGGTATACAGTATACTCCATGGGTATACAGTATACTCCATGGGTATACAGTATACAGTATATCCATTGGGTATACAGTATACAGTATATCCATTGGGTATACAGTATACAGTATATCCATTGGTTATACAGTATACAGTATATCCATTGGTTATACAGTATACAGTATATCCATTGGGTATACAGTATACAGTATATCCATTGGGTATACAGTATACAGTATATCCATTGGGTATACAGTATACAGTATATCCATTGGTTATACAGTGTACAGTATATCCATTGGGTATACAGTATACAGTATATCCATTGGTTATACAGTATACAGTATATCCATTGGGTATACAGTGTACAGTATATCCATTGGGTATACAGTATACAGTATATCCATTGGTTATACAGTATACAGTATATCCATTGGGTATACAGTATACAGTATATCCATTGGGTATACAGTATACAGTATACAGTATATCCATTGGTTATACAGTATACAGTGTACAGTATATCCATTGGTTATACAGTATACAGTATACAGTATATCCATTGGTTATACAGTATACAGTATACAGTATATCCATTGGGTATACAGTATACAGTGTACAGTATATCCATTGGTTATACAGTATACAGTGTACAGTATATCCATTGGTTATACAGTATACAGTGTACAGTATATCCATTGGTTATACAGTATACAGTATATCCATTGGTTATACAGTATACAGTATATCCATTGGTTATACAGTATACAGTATATCCATTGGGTATACAGTGTACAGTATATCCATTGGGTATACAGTGTACAGTATATCCATTGGTTATACAGTATACAGTATATCCATTGGTTATACAGTGTACAGTATATCCATTGGGTATACAGTATACAGTGTACAGTATATCCATTGGTTATACAGTATACAGTGTACAGTATATCCATTGGTTATACAGTATATAGTGTACAGTATATCCATTGGTTATACAGTATACAGTATATCCATTGGTTATACAGTATACAGTATATCCATTGGTTATACAGTATACAGTATATCCATTGGGTATACAGTGTACAGTATATCCATTGGGTATACAGTGTACAGTATATCCATTGGTTATACAGTATACAGTATATCCATTGGTTATACAGTATACAGTATATCCATTGGGTATACAGTATACAGTATATCCATTGGTTATACAGTATACAGTATATCCATTGGGTATACAGTATACAGTATATCCATTGGTTATACAGTATACAGTATATCCATTGGGTATACAGTATACAGTATACAGTATATCCATTGGGTATACAGTATACAGTATACAGTATATCCATTGGGTATACAGTATACAGTATACAGTATATCCATTGGGTATACAGTATACAGTATATCCATTGGGTATACAGTGTACAGTATATCCATTGGGTATACAGTATACAGTATATCCATTGGGTATACAGTATACAGTATATCCATTGGTTATACAGTGTACAGTATATCCATTGGGTATACAGTATACAGTATATCCATTGGTTATACAGTATACAGTATATCCATTGGGTATACAGTGTACAGTATATCCATTGGGTATACAGTATACAGTATATCCATTGGGTATACAGTATACAGTATATCCATTGGGTATACAGTATACAGTATACAGTATATCCATTGGTTATACAGTGTACAGTATATCCATTGGGTATACAGTATACAGTATATCCATTGGTTATACAGTATACAGTATATCCATTGGGTATACAGTATACAGTATACAGTATATCCATTGGGTATACAGTATACAGTATACAGTATATCCATTGGTTATACAGTATACAGTGTACAGTATATCCATTGGGTATATTAATGGTGATATACCTTTCTATCCATGTATATAATTGATTTACTGTTACCAATATACCATTAAGGGGACGTTATTTAATCTAAGTATATATATATTATATATATATATGTATATATATATATATATATATATATATATATATATATATATTATATATATATATATATCAGACCATATTATTACCGGTATATATAATTGTTTTAGTTTCCTCCCTAGACCTCTATCAAACTTATAAAAAAAAAAATCCCGAAGACCCCCCCCCCCCTCCTCTTTCAAGATGAAATTGTACATTTTTCGATAGAAAAATATTCTAGCCGAAGGCTGGATCCTCCTAAATTCCAGGCTCGCTACCGCTCGCCAGGAAAATGTCGACACCTAAATGGCACGAAGAAATTACAAAGAAATTGGGCAAAATCTTGA
Organism: Paralithodes platypus; assembly: GCA_032716605.1. Lineage (NCBI taxonomy): Eukaryota > Metazoa > Arthropoda > Malacostraca > Decapoda > Lithodidae > Paralithodes > Paralithodes platypus. The sequence goes on along the minus strand of CM064504.1, from coordinate 26,929,271 downwards.
ACTTTCAAAACTAATGGGGCTAAACATGAAGGACAAGGGGGTTCATAATAAAGCAAATACCTCCCCTGAAATGGGTAGATAATCACTTTAATTGCCGTTTTTCGTACCCAATATATCTTGGGTGAGTCTGAGATTATCTTAAGGGAAAGTATTCGGGGTATTTTGTCTGAACCTTCTTCTCCTTCATAGTTAGTCCCATTAGTTTTCAAAATGTTAATACTTTCACTCATTTCTTTGTCAATATTAAGAACTTTCGTGCCATTTAGGTGTCCATTTTTTCCTGGCAAGCGATAGCGTGCCTGTAATTTAGGAGGAACCGGCCACCGGCCGGGAAATTTTTCTACAGAAAAATGTACTAATGAATATGGTAGGGGGTCTTTGGGATGGCGTTTTTATAAGCTTAATAGAGGTCTAGGGAGCAAACTAAAACAAATTTATGTACCGGAAATTATTAAAAATGAAAACAAATAAAATAACGTCCCCTTACATGGACTTTATCCCGGTAATATAAAGGGCCTCCCTATACACTACCTCAGCCGACGGCTAGGGGATTATTGTGACATATTTAATTATCATAGAGGGTTTTCGTTCCTTTTAATACATTCGAGCAATGTATTTTTAGTTGCCCCCCCCCCCCCTAGACTAAATACAACGCCTCTCCAAACACATTTCAAATAAATAATAATTATTATTATTATTATTATTATTATTATTATTATTAATGTATATATATACCGGTATATATATATATATATATATATATATATATACCGGTATATATATATATATATATATATATAGAATTATACGCAATGCCCAATATCTTATTCAGAATTTTCCACGTAGTAGCAACTTAAATCTCTCTCTCTCTCTCTCTCTCTCTCTCTCTCTCTCTCTCTCTCTCTCTCTCTCTCTCTCTCTCTCGTGTATCCATGAAACATAAACGTAATGCGAAATCAAATATGCCCCCCTGAGCCAGTAAAGACATTGGTAAGGCAATACATTATTAAAGAGGCCTCAGACAACTCAAACTTAAACAACAACATATACAAACTTAGTAGAAGCAGATCTAAACAAAAATATAATTAGGGCGGAGAAACGCAAATACGAAATAACTATTGCCATAAAAAGTGCCACAAACCCAAAGAAATTCTCCAGGTGCGTAAATAATAATAATAATAATAACAATAACAATAATAATGATAATAATAATGATAATAATAATAATAATAATAACAATAACAATAACAATGATAATAATAATGATAATGATAATGATAATAATAATAATAATAAGCAAATCAAAAGCGGAAATGGACCACAAGGAAAAAGACGGTCAGATTGTAACAGATGTAAAAACATTACAAATTTGCTCAATGAATATTTTGGCTGGATCTTTACGAAATAGATATAAGAATTTACCAGGGAGAATAACACTTCAGCATATGGAATCGGAAATTGCACCATCAGTGTTAGCGAAGTTTTAAATAAATATAATGTTAATAAAACTCTGGATCCCGATGGGTTCCACCCTATAATAAATACAAATACTAACCCCTTCTATACCAGCGACGTCTCTTCAGTTTTATTCTAGCTATATTTAGACGATGTTGTGCTGCTTAAGAAGGATCTGTGGTAGTAAAACGGATTAAGTGAGATAGTTCAAAGAATGTTAATTGCTGGAGAACCTATTTGAACTGTATAAAATCGTCTAATAGTTGCCAGAATAGGATGAAAAGGATGTCACCGGTACTGAATGGGTTAAGGATAAGATAGCCGTGCCTCTAACACAGCTATTTAACTTACAAATGCAGCAGGAGACCGTACCAAGTGACTGGGAAAATGCAAACATCACACCAATATACAAAATAATAGGTAGCAAGGCCAAACCAAGTAATTATAGACCAATTAGTCTAACGGCAATAATAGGAAAATTATAGAAACCACTCTAAGAGATAAGATAGTATATTACCTCGAATCAAACTAGCTAATCAAAGATGATCAACATGGCTTTAGATAAAACAAAAGTCATGCCTAACTAATTTGATTGAACTTTATAATATATATTCACTTACAATGGCTTGACTAAATCGCTAGACATAATTTTCATGGACTTTCAAAAAACTTTCGAATTACTACATCAAAAAACAATGAGGTGATAGGCATTATAGCCTTGGATAAAAAGTTGGCTTCCAGACAGAAGACAGTGAAAGGTGTTAAATGGAGTAGAATCTAAGCGGGAGCCTGTCACTAGTGGGGTACCGCAGGGTTCAGTCTTTAGTCCAGTCTTGTTTCTCATTTACATAAAATATATTGATGTATGGCTAAACAATACCATCTCCAAGTTCGCCGATCATAAACAGATAGGGAATTCATTTCTAACCGAAGAAGACCAAAATGCGGTACAGTCTGATCTAAACAAGATAACAGTGTGGTCTACAAAATTGCAGATGCCCTTCAATGTCGAAAACTGCCAGGTGGTGCAAGTCGGTAGCAGAAATAAGAAATACGTATATGAAATGAAAGGCCAATAAATTAAAACCACTGTGTTAGCTAAAGACCTGGATATAGGCCTATGGATTTTTAATATTATTATTATTATTATTATTAATATTATTAATATTATTAATGAGGAAGTAAGAAGGAAGTGTGGTGTGGAGGTAGATGTGCTGGAAAGTGTGAAAAGGAACAACTTGGAACGTATGGAAAGCGAGAGAATGACTAAGAGGGTGTACGAGAGCGAGGTGGAGGGACAGAGAGGGAGAGGTAGACCGAATATGAGGTGGAAGGATGGAGTGAGGAACTACATGAACGAAGGCGGTGCTGGTTGGGGGGAGGGGCGTCGACTGACTGGGGACAGAGGTGCATGGGGGCGATTCGTTCGTGGCCACCCCTTCGGGGATCACGGCGTCAGGCAATAGATAGATAGATAGATAGATTATTATAATCACACATCCACACCCAATAGATAGATAGATAGATTATTATAATCACACATCCACATCCCCACACACACATCCACACACACACACACACACACACACACACACACGCATACACACACACACACACACGCATACACACACACACACACACACACACACACACACACACACACACATAGACCAGTGTAACTGACAAGTGTTGTTTGTAAAATGTGTGAGATTATTAAGAAAAGATGGATAAAGTACTTGGAGGAAAATAATGTACTTACTGTAAGACAATTTGGATTCAGAGAGAGCAAATCATGTATTACTAATCTGCTGAGCTGTTATGATAGGGTAGTAGATATACTACAAGAGCAAGAAGGATGGGTGGACTGTGTGTATCTTGATATAAAGAAGGCCTTTGACAGAGTTCCTCATAGTAGACTTAGATGGAAGTTGAAGAAGTTTGGAGGGGTTCAGGGTAATTTGTTGAAATGGATGGAGGACTATCTCTCGGGAAGGCAGATGAGAACCATGATAAGAGGTAGATTATCAACATGGAAGGATATCACAAGCGGAGTTCCACAGGAATCAGTGTTGGCCCCCATTATCCATTATGTTTCTGGTGTATATAAACGACATGCCAAAGGAAATAAATGCATACATGAATATCTTTGCTGACTATACAAAGATTATGAAGCATATAGTGGATGAAAACAGTTGGAGAAAGCTACAAAGTGATCTGGATAAGATAAACCAATGGAGCAAGGTGTGGACATTGGATTTTAACACATATAAATGTCTTGTGATGGAAGCAGGTGTGAGTAAAAGAAGACCTCATTGGAAATATAAACTAGGATAATGCATGATTAACCCCTTAGAGAAAGAGAAGGACTTGGGCTTTATAGTACACTGAGATCTTTCACCCGAGAGTCATATTAACAAAATAGTGGGACACAAACTTATGTCCTGTTGAATAAAGTTAAAATAGCATTCAACTATTTGAATGAAGAGATGCTAGTTAAAATACTAAAATCAATGGTGAGACCTAAATTGGAATATGCGGCAGTGGTGTGGTCACCCCATCTTAAAAAGCATATAATTAAGTTGGAGAAAGTACAGAGAGGTGCAACGAAGATGATTCCAGAACTAAGAGAACTGTCATATAAAGAGAGATTAGAGAGATTGAACTTGTCAACACTAAGGGAAAGAAGAGAAAGAGGGGATATGATTATGATGTATAAATGTGTTAGGGGATTGGAAAGGACAAGGAGGACTTTATCGAAGGGGATAAAGGGAGGACTAGAGGACATAGTTGCAAGTTAAAGAAAGGCAGATGTAAAGGAGATGTGAGGAAATACAGCTTTCCATATAGAAGTGTTAATATGTGGAATCAGTTGGATGATGAAGTGGTGGGTGCGGGGAATATCCAAATTTGTAAAGCCAAATTAGATAACAGAATCTTGGGAAGCGGGGCAGTACGAGCCTAAAAACTCAAATCCTGTATACTACAATTAGGTGAGTACACACACCACACACACACACCACACTCACACACACACACCACACCCATACACACTCACACACATACACACTCACACACATACACACTCACACACACACCACACACAAACACAACACACATACACACTCACAGACACACCCACATACACACACACACACACATACACACTCACACACACACACACACACACACACTCACACAGACACACCCACACACACACACACACACACATACCACACACATACACACCCACACACACACAGACACAAACACCCACACACACACCCACACACACCCACTCCCTCCCTCCCCTCACTCTCCTACTCTTTGTTGCCTGTGTTTTCTTTTATTGCGGGCGTATCTTTTATTAACGTCTTACTTTTCTGTTCAGCCTCTATAGTGTTACAGCCTCTCTCTCTCTCTCTCTCTCTCTCTCTCTCTCTCTCTCTCTCTCTCTCTCTCTGTATATATGTAATTCCTACATGTTCATTTTCTCTTTATATATCCACTTTATCATGACGCCAATACCCTCATTTCCCCTTACATCACATCCTTCACTTTTATCCCCCATCCTCCTTCTCTTTCCTCACTCACTTACTTAAGGGGGAGATTTTCACTTAAGGGTTAATAAATCAATCACTTATCCTATTTGATCGTTCACTAATTCTTTCACTCACGCATTCAATCATTCATTCTGTCACTCACATAATACTCACTTATTTACTCAATCATTAACTCACTCGGTTATTTAGTCCCTCCTTCATTCATTCATTCATTCATTGATTTACTCACTTATGCATTCACAAGCTCACTCACACAATCATATAATCACTGACTCGCATACTCACACAATAATTAAATCACTTACCCAATCACTCACTCAACCACTCGGCCATTCACCCACTCACTTAATAGTGAGGTGGCTTAGTGAAATTACCGTTACATGGCGGATAAAAGCACCATTTTTTGCATGAGGCTCCTGTGACGCCTCCCGGCGTTAACAGAATGGTTGCGTGGGGCATTGCAGCTCGCTAGCGCTCGCCAGGATGGGGGGATGGGCTACAGTTGTCCTAGAATGATCTGCTTTGTGTGATTGGTGTCGTGTGGCCACAGACAGTCTAGAAATGGTCTTTGTTTTGGTCTGTGACCGAGCCTTATATTTTATATTCGCTATAATATAAATGTTGTTTGTGTGGGAGGCGAGCGAGAGAGGGTGAGGGGGTACACCCGGCAGCGAGGTGAGCTATGACGCGGCTCGCTTGGGCGCTGACGGCGTTGGCGGCCGGGTGGTCAACTAGTCCCTGCCCATCGCGGCCTCGTGATTTTTACCAGCTCAGAGCTTGCCTGACACGCGTATCGTCTACATCCTTTGCAATTCTGTCCCCCATACTCGCCACTTTGCATACTATTTCTCTCTCTCGACTTCTCCTTTCTCATTCTCTAATCTTTATTAAACTCAACATCCCTTCTGGTTTCAGCATAGACGTTCACCGTCGGCCAGTCGTATTGTACGCGAAGCTCTCAGATATTTCCATGTATTAGATTAAGGAGGTATTATGCTTTATTGAGGGGTTGGAGAGACGGACTTTTCCGTGTGTGTCCTCTCTCGGGAAGGTTGTAGACCGGTATATGTCTCCCTGGCAAGGTGTTGAGTGATTCTGCTTGGTTATTTAAAGCTAGACTAGGGGTAAGGTTACTGTGTCGTTGTCTCCGATGTGTGCAGTGTTAGCTAAGCCCTGCATGACATCGACAGGTACTGTGGGAGCCTAAGTTGTCTTCGGGTGGGTTTACTTTGCGAGCACAGTGCTGTGGTGTGAGAGGGCCATAGCCTATCCCTCACAACATAGTGCTGCCTCTTTGTGTTGACTTCTGAGGGATCGCCAGGATAGAACTAGGTACTAGAGACCTAGATTTATCAAGAGAGCATCCCCGTCATATAACGTAATCGTCATTATACCACCTTCGGACAACGTTAGGCTACGAGCCGCATGCTCGCCCATTGTTGCCCTGCCTTGATACCCCAGCTAGACTTTATTAACTGAGCAGACACTGGTTAGAGATAAGCCCCCATTATTATATGTATGCAACATTATTATTCACTGCACTTTTGAGCCGAGGTTGTTGTTGAGTTGCACAACCCTAGTAGGCTGTTGCGTTGTGTCACGAAGCATTTCTTTAGTTGTCGAGCATTACTACCTTTGCGCAGTCTTTATTATTCGCCTGCCTATTATTACTATATGTCCTAGCATTTATTGTGACCCGTATTCTGCATTATAATTGTTCAAGATTCTTTACGAACATCTTCCCAGCATCAGACTTATTTCAGAAGTTTCCAGTTGATGTTGCAGGACTAGCATTGCACTTTCTTTAATACAGGAGTGCCAGTTATTTGAGTATCTACCGTAACGTTAATTAATCACGTTAACTATCTTTTCTTTGTGTAACCTAATCGAGTAATCTTTTACTGTTTGAGAATAGGCTGTTTCATCGAGCGTCAGCCTAGTGTGTGTGCACCAGTTACCGAGTCATAGGATACCTCGTTGTCCAGGCACGACTCAGGGCGGTAATGGTGTTTTGTTTTCCAGTGTTTAAGGCAGGGGTTGGATCTAGTGTTACCGTTGTTGCATTTTGCCATTATCTAGTCCAATGTTGAAGAGCCCTGTGTCTTTGAGAACCTGGATCGTAACAAATGGCGACCTAGCTCAGGATCTTGTGAACTAAGAGATAATTGCAGGATTGTTGTGGTCATTTGTTTTATTGAGGAATATAGTGGGCACGTTAATTTTTGTTTGGCAAAGTAGTATAGCACTTGAGAGTCTTCAGACATTTTTGGCAAGTGAATAGTGCTACATAAGAGTTTGGGGTACTTCTTTTCTGAATATTGTGGTGAGAAATTTTGTGAGCATCATGTCTTATACCGGGTCAGAGGAGAATGGAGACACAGTACGTAATGTCGAAACTGAGGAACAGCAGCATGATGAAAGGGTTAATCGGGTGAACTGTAAGGAGGATGCTAGGATATTTTTGCAATGGCCTGTTACTGCCGAGCGGTTGGAGGGTATGGATCGGTACGGTCTTCAATGCCTGGCCACAGCTATCGGTCATGCGGTTACTAGCAGCATGACCCAGGATAACTTGATAACGTGTGTACTGGGCAGGGTGACTGGTGAGCGAGATGGGTTGAGTGCTCAGAGCCCTTCGGCCATGCTTCCCCTACACTCGACTCCCAGCCATCCCAGTAGTTTGCCGACCCCGGGTACGCTTCCGCAGTTGGGTGGTGACTGGCAGGGGGGGTTGCCCCTGGGGGGGACCACCGGTAATTTCAAACATTGTAGCACCTTCACCTCCTCAAGGGTTATCTCCAGAATTATTGTTTAAGCTCGAACTAGCTAAGCTTCAGCATCAGCAGCAATTAGAATTAGCCAAGATAGAAGAGAGAAAACTATCAGTCAAGCAAAAATCCAAGCTGAGTCGACTAGGTACTGTGCCGACATGGACGTAGAGAAGTCGCGAGTAGAGACAACGGGACAGCGACTTGGGGCTGGTAACTGTGTTCATGAGCAGTCTCTCTCGCACTTATTGAAACTGGTTCCGGTGTTTGATGAGAGTGGTGTAACAGAATTTTTCACACGCTTTGAGAAGAAGTGCCAGGAACACCAGTGGCCAGAGAATAAATGGGCAGCACTTGTATCCTCTAGATTAATAGGCAAGGGTCTTAAAGCCTACGATGCATTGCCTATAGAGTCTTGTATTATCTATGAGGAACTCAAGGAGGCTGTCCTGAGAGCATACGAACTACAACCAGAGACGTACAGGTTGAAGTTCCGGGGTGTTACCAAGGGTCGTGAGAGCACCTTTTTGGAGCATGCCCGGGAGCTGTCCGATGCTTTTGGGAATTGGCTGAGGTCGGAGAAAGCTACTACGTTTGACGACATTAAACAGTTGGTGCTTTTAGAGCAGTTTTTCAAATGCACGGGCGGTGACCTGACGTTAAACCTTAAAGAAAAGCAACCAAAAACTCTACAGGAGGCAGCTGAGATGGCTGACCTCCGGCTATCACTAATTCGTGGGTGCGGGTCTGCCCAGCGTAGTGAGGCAGGTAACAAGGGGCGTGACGTCACGCCCCACCCCCCCGAGTTAGTGATATACCTTATGCAAACAAGTACAAGAGCCATGATACCAAGACTGACCACAAGACTAGCATCGTCCCATTTAAGAAGGGGCCAGGCCCTTCCCAGTACCAAGGGAAGCCCAAAGGGGAGTTGGAGTGTTATCATTGTCATAAAAAGGGGCACTTTGCAAGAGTCTGTCCTAGCAAACCACCTACAGCAGCTGTGTCTTTGGCCTGCAACATTGGTGTGTCTCCGAAGTCATCTGAGTTTGCCCGGGGCAGTTCGTCAGAGGCTGAGGCACAGCCAATGCAGAAGCACCTGGAAGGTTCGAATCCTGCTCAGGATGTTTTTTGCGACCATAGAGGGCGGGGTTGTGTGATGTGGGCGGGGCGCAAGCATGGAGTAGAGGTCTTGCGCGATACAGGTGCTTCCCAGACTCTGATGAAAAACTTGACTGGCTACCCTATAAACGCGGCTCGGGTGGTGGTGGTGCAGGGTATTAATGCAACTCAGTCATACCCGCTGGTGCGGTTGGAGTTGGAGGTGGATGGTGTGGCACGTGAATTGGATGTCGGGATTGTGGAGAAACTGCCAGTGGAGGGCGTCGACCTTCTTCTCGGCAACGACTTTGCAATGCCCGCTTCTGAGGTTCTACCCTTAGTCGTTGCCGAGAGGCCGGCCGACGTGAGTAGGGAAGAGCAAGAGTGGGTCGAGCGGTGCCAGACACAACCCATGGCGTGTGTTGTCACCCGAGCTCGGGCAGCTAAAGTGTCACAGCCTAGTCCTCCGTCTTCAGACCAGCGGAGGAACGATCAACAGGAGGAGGCTAAAGCTGGAGTTGGTTTTAAGAGTTTTGACTCGGCGGCTCTCCTGGGTGATTCAGTATTAGCACCATTACTTAATTCTGGAGTAGCCCCTGGGCCTGTCATCGAGAGTGACGAGGCTGGGCATGACGAGTCTCCACGACAGCAACGTTATGTACATCGAGAGAGACAGAGGGAGCAGCCCAGTATCGGGGAAGGTCATGCATTGCTCCGGGAGCAGTTAGATCGCTTGGCACCATCAGATATACGTCGGTTGCAACTAGAGGACCCTGAGCTCCAAACGTGTGCTAATGGAGCTGTAGAGCTCGACGAGGACGGCGATGCACAGCCAGGAGATTTCTTTTATTTAGAAGGCATCCTCTATAGGCGTTTTCAAGACCCTAAACGTAGTTGGCAAGAGGGGTCCGGAGTAGTGGACCAGTTGGTGGTGCCACGGGAGTGCAGGGATAGCCTACTGAGGTTGGCGCATGACATACCACTGGCAGGACATCTAGGGGTGAGAAAGACGGTGGCGGCTTTAGAAAAAATTGTTTTGGTGGCCGGGGTTGAAGGGGCAGGTGGTAACCTGGATAGCAAGGTGTCATACGTGCCAGAGGGTTGGAAAACCTAACCAAACAATTCCGAGAGCCCCGTTACACCCCATTCCTGTCAGTGGACCGCCCTTCAGTAAGGTCATCATTGATATGGTCGGACCCCTAACCCCTACTAGTGCCGGTAATAAATTTCTATTAACTATCATGGATGTGGCCACTCGTTATCCTGATGCATATCCAATGAGAAATGGCACGGCGAAAACTGTTGTCCGGAACCTGCTCTTGTATTGCTCGCGGTATGGTTACCCGCAAGAGGTTTTTGTTCGCGGCAAGAGAAGTACCTGGAGAGAGTCTCGGTTTGAGCGGGCTAAAGAGGTGTGCGGGTTTGTGGTGGATGGCAGTACTTACCGTTGCAACGTGATGCCATATGGTCTGAAAAATGCACCGGCCACTTTCCAGAGCTTAATGAACGACATCGTAGCAGACATCCCAAACTGTACTGTCTACCTTGATGACGTGATCATTTATGACAACGATTTCCAAAGTCACTGTGAGCACATAGAAGCCTTATTTAGTCAACTTAGTAAAGCAGGCTTGATGGTTAATCTGGGCAAGTGTGACTTTGTGCAAGCCACGGTGCAGTATCTGGGGTTTGTGGTTGGGTTAGGGCAGGTGAGCCCACCCCAACAGAAGATACAGGCTATCGACTTGTTCCCCAGGCCGACCACCAAGCGGCAGATCATGAGATTTTTGGGCATGATTGGGTATTACCGCCGCTTTATAAGAGGCTATTCTACTGTGTTAGCTCCTTTGACATATCTACTAGCTAAAGATAAAAAGTTCCGCTGGGCACCTGAGTGTGAGCAGGCGTTTCGAGTAGTTAAACACCTTTTATGCACTCACCCTATCCTCAGGGCCCCGGACTTTGAACGACCATTTCAGTTGGCGACTGATGCCAGCAGAGTAGGGGCTGGTGCCGTACTTTTGCAGACAGACGAGGAAGGTCTTGACCATCCAGTCAGTTTCTTTTCAAAGAAATTTAATTCAGCACAGAAAAACTATTCGGTTGTTGAAAAGGAACTGCTGGCAATCGTGTTAGCGCTCAGACACTTTGAGGTCTATGTTCCTGCCTATGGGCCAGTCGTGGTAGTGTATACCGACCACCACCCGCTTAAATTCCTCAATCAATTCCACAACCGGAATATGAGGCTGACCAGATGGTCGCTCATGTTGCAAGAGTACAACTTAGACATTCGCCATATTGCCGGATGTGAGAATGTGATTGCGGACTGTTTGTCGCGGGTGGAGGATCCGGGGTAGGCTACCACAGTATGTTGGTATAGCCTCCTGTCTTGGCTCGCGGTGTATTTTTACGCTGGTGCTTGGTGGCTCGCGTGTGTAGCATCAGCGTAGGGTCGCAGGGCAGGAGTTGTTGGCTTTGATTAGAAGAAAATTAGGCTACATCTATAGTAGCCGCCAAAAAACAACATTAAAATAAAATATGAAAAATTAAATAAAAACTCTTTCTTTTTGATAATTAATTTTAAGATAATATTGTAGCTGAGTACTGAGTGCAGATGATTTTCCCTCAGTAGGCTGTGCTTCTTAAAGCTCGCTCTGGGAGCACAATGTTATGAATTAATGTATTATGTTTGGGAAGGGTGATAAGATTTTTTTTTTATATATAATGTTGTTGTATTTTTTTTTGAGGAGACTGAGCTTGCATTCCATGAGTGGCAGAGTGGTTAGGAGTGGCAGATTCTAGCGACATTCTGTCTGTTCAGATATGGGCCCATGGTTGAGTGTCCCATATCATGGGGGGGGTGTGACGCCTCCCGGCGTTAACAGAATGGTTGCGTGGGGCATTGCAGCTCGCTAGCGCTCGCCAGGATGGGGGGATGGGCTACAGTTGTCCTAGAATGATCTGCTTTGTGTGATTGGTGTCGTGTGGCCACAGACAGTCTAGAAATGGTCTTTGTTTTGGTCTGTGACCGAGCCTTATATTTTATATTCGCTATAATATAAATGTTGCTTGTGTGGGAGGCGAGCGAGAGAGGGTGAGGGGGTACACCCGGCAGCGAGGTGAGCTATGACGCGGCTCGCTTGGGCGCTGACGGCGTTGGCGGCCGGGTAGTCAACTAGTCCCTGCCCATCGCGGCCTCGTGATTTTTACCAGCTCAGAGCGTGCCTGACACGCGTATCGTCTACATCCTTTGCAATTCTGTCCCCCATACTCGCCACTTTGCATACTATTTCTCTCTCTCGACTTCTCCTTTCTCATTCTCTAATCTTTATTAAACTCAACATCCCTTCTGGTTTCAGCATAGACGTTCACCGTCGGCCAGTCGTATTGTACGCGAAGCTCTCAGATATTTCCATGTATTAGATTAAGGAGGTATTATGCTTTATTGAGGGGTTGGAGAGACGGACTTTTCCGTGTGTGTCCTCTCTCGGGAAGGTTGTAGACCGGTATATGTCTCCCTGGCAAGGTGTTGAGTGATTCTGCTTGGTTATTTAAAGCTAGACTAGGGGTAAGGTTACTGTGTCGTTGTCTCCGATGTGTGCAGTGTTAGCTAAGCCCTGCACGACATCGACAGGTACTGTGGGAGCCTAAGTTGTCTTCGGGTGGGTTTACTTTGCGAGCACAGCGCTGTGGTGTGAGAGGGCCATAGCCTATCCCTCACAACATAGTGCTGCCTCTTTGTGTTGACTTCTGAGGGATCGCCAGGATAGAACTAGGTACTAGAGACCTAGATTTATCAAGAGAGCATCCCCGTCATATAACGTAATCGTCATTATACCACCTTCGGACAACGTTAGGCTACGAGCCGCATGCTCGCCCATTGTTGCCCTGCCTTGATACCCCAGCTAGACTTTATTAACTGAGCAGACACTGGTTAGAGATAAGCCCCCATTATTATATGTATGCAACATTATTATTCACTGCACTTTTGAGCCGAGGTTGTTGTTGAGTTGCACAACCCGAGTAGGCTGTTGCGTTGTGTCACGAAGCATTTCTTTAGTTGTCGAGCATTACTACCTTTGCGCAGTCTTTATTATTCGCCTGCCTATTATTACTTTATGTCCTAGCATTTATTGTGACCCGTATTCTGCATTATAATTGTTCAAGATTCTTTACGAACATCTTCCCAGCATCAGACTTATTTCAGAAGTTTCCAGTTGATGTTGCAGGACTAGCATTGCACTTTCTTTAATACAGGAGTGCCAGTTATTTGAGTATCTACCGTAATGTTAATTAACCACGTTAACTATCTTTTCTTTGTGTAACCTAATCGAGTAATCTTTTACTGTTTGAGAATAGGCTGTTTCATCGAGCGTCAGCCTAGTGTGTGTGCACCAGTTACCGAGTCATAGGATACCTCGTTGTCCAGGCACGACTCAGGGCGGTAATGGTGTTTTGTTTTCCAGTGTTTAAGGCAGGGGTTGGATCTAGTGTTACCGTTGTTGCATTTTGCCATTATCTAGTCCAATGTTGAAGAGCCCTGTGTCTTTGAGAACCTGGATCGTAACACTCCCTTAGTGCCTATTGATGAATGTTAGCCTAGGAGCCCCTCCCTTCTGACGTTTAAAAAAAAACACACAATTTTTTTTTTATTTTTTTTATTGAACTATTGATTTTGTTTTTATATAAAGATGTTATTTAAATACAATGTTATAGAATTAAATATGAAACATTATTGAATTGAATTCAATAACTACTATAGCAACAGTCACAGTTACTTACATACACTTTGATATGATCTAACGAGTACATTTGCACTTGCAAAGTGGTGAGCAGTCAAGATTTGCTTTGGCACACTGGCAGATGGAGCAGTCCCCTTTGCAAGAACATTTGATCAGCTCCCTGCACGCTCTGGAAGCCTCTGGAATTGTCACCCAAACCCACGAATCTGATATCTTGGTCCAGGCAAAATCATGTGGAGAAGGAATCACTAGTTCTGTTTGTGTGCTAGTCGTCCAGATTCCTGCTTGATACACTGCACGTCGGACATGCTGGAGTAGCGCATCATTGGTGGGTGGCAGCTTGTCCATTGCTCGATTCTTGTGACAGAAGAGTTCCCTTCTTGTATCGTTGATGGATCTCAAAGGACTGGTTCTGTCATACAGGATAACAGTCCATCTCTCGATCTTCTTGAAATGGTCATCGTCGACATCCAGCAGCTGGAAGGGATGACTGACGAGATACACAAATGTCTCTGTGATGTCTTCAAAAACATGCCAGGCCTGCCAAACTGACTTCTTGCCCTTGCCGTTGAAGGCAGAGGTTGTGTCACAACCTGACAATGCATGAAATACAGGTAATGCTCGTGATTTTGGCTCCCCCAGGCTTGCACAGATGGCGTTTATGTGGAAAAACCTGTAATTTTTGCCCATGCCAAAGGCAACCCAGATGTCTGCCAAAGGATGAGTCGCAATCAGATTATGGAATGTGCCTGCAAGGATGACTACAACATCTGTATCTACAGTACGCACTTGAATAGTCTTTGCCCCCTGCTCCAGTGCATGCACTATGTGAACCACAACTCTGGTGTCCGCCTCTTCATGATTGCAGTTTTTCATGGGGGTGCTGGCACCAATAGACACCACAGCTTGCCCTGATGTGACATATGCAGCTTTGGCTGGTGGCAATTTTACTCTTCAACCTTGGAAGTCAAAAAGGCGAACAGCTCCTTCTTGTTCAATGGGTCACGGAGGAAGTCCATCCAATTGCCTGGCAGTTTCGTCTTGCCCGAGACTTTCCTGCGCACGCCCTTGCCTCTCTTTTCCCGGGTAGACTCCTTCAAACTGTCTGATATGTATGTGTCCCACACAACATCCAACCTCGTGGCAGTCTGCAGGTGCTTCTCCAGGTACGGTATGAATACAATGTCTGCATACTCATGGAAGGTGCTGACGCTGGTAGTTGGTAGGAAGTGGACGATGACGGCACCATCCATGACTTTGCAGTCGTAAGTTGAGGGTGGCTCTGATTGTCCGGGCTCAAGACATTGCAGCAGGCCAGACTTCGTGTTTGGTAAATGAAGCTTGCCAAAGTCTGAGAGGGAAGGAGGGAAGAACTGTATTTCATGTGTAAAGAACTCAGCCAAGTCACCTTCCCGGTTCTGCATAGATATGTATAGCTGACCAAAGAGTGACACATTGTTCTGAAGCACTTTGATTTTCTTCCCCTGCTTAGATGTTACCTTGCGGTGATGCTTCCTGAAGATCACAAGATAATTCCTGTGGATTGGGTCATGGATGGAGTGGCTGCGCACATCAAGCACATTCTTGACGAATTCCTGGTACTGTTTCTTGCCTGTATCCAAAGGTGTGCACTGCGACTACCGCGGTTTCGTCTGCGCAGGTTCGATTGTCGAGAGTTACTAAATCTGGGAAATCATCCAAGAAGGGATTGCCCATTCCTCTGATGGTTTCGGAGAGGCTGGTAACCTGTCTCTGTAAGGACTTCTGTGTCGAGAGAGCCTGCTCGTGGTGCTGGAAGTTCTTGGGTATCTGTGGATCATCATCAGGAAGGTATTCTTCCTCAAACTGCTTCAGCAGTCTGGCAGTCTCTGGGCCAGAGAGCATCCATCGTCGAAAAGCAACCGGGTTTTGTGTGAGCCCAACAGCACCTCCCGATCCTTTCACAATCTTGTTCTCCTGCTCGTGAGCCTGATCAAATGGGATGGCAGAGAACTTGTTGGTGGTCTTGATATGATATGGTCTTGATATGATGCCAAAAATATTTTTTTTAGGAAAATCGCTCTTTTTCATATTTGTCGGCCATCTTTTTCATTTTACACACAATAAAAATTGAATCTCCGGAGGGCTCCTAGGCTAACATTTATCGATATGCCCTAAGGGTTCCTCATGCCAAATTTGGTGCTTTTATCCACCATGTAACCGTAATCATCAAATATAGCCCTAAGCCACCTCACTATAAGGGCGTAGTGGTTATCTTTTGGTCTATTAATATATATATATATATATTTTTTTTTTTTATTATTTTTTTTTTTCTTTTTTCATCGCTAGACCTCCATCAAGTTTATAAAACACCCCCATAGACCCCCATTCAAGATAAATTTGTAGGCTTCATTTTTCGGTAGAAACATTTCCCGGTCGAAGGCCGATTCCTTCCAGAATTACAGGCTCGCTATCACTCGCCAGGAAGATTAACTACACCTAAATGGCATAAACGGTCTTTATATTGACAAAGAAATGAGAAAGGTCTTATAACCGCCAAACTAATGGAACGAACGGCTTAACATCTCAAAACTAATGCGACTAAACCTGAGGGAGAAAAAGCAACTACCTCCCCCTTAAACCACTCATTCAATCACTCTTCGATTCTCTAACCTATTCGCTCCCTCCCTGCCCCCCGCCCTCCTCTACTCCCTTACCACCCTCTGACCCTCCCTGCCCCCCTCCCCCTTCCAACGAACGGGGTCAACATAGTATAGGGTCATGAAAGCCTTATTGTGACCCCTCCTAAGTGACTTCCCTTCCTCACACATTCAATAACTCACTCTTTCACTTTCTGCGACCTTCCCTTCCCCTCCCCCCCCTCCCCTTCTCCTCCTCCTCCTTCCTCCCTTCCTTCTTTCCCTTCCTCTCTTCCTCCTCCCCCTTCCTTCTTATCTTTCTTGCTCTTCCTGTTTATCCTTCAATCTATTTTGTTTCCTCCTGCCCAAATTTCCTCTCTTCTTTTCTCGCTCATTTCCTTCGTCACTTCTACCCTCTTTTTCTCTCCTCCCTTCGTTTTCTCTTATTCTTCCTATCCTCCCTCCCTCCTTCCCTTCTTTTCTCTCCCCCTCTTCCCTTCACCCCCTTTCCTTCACTCTTCCTATCCTCCCTCCCTCCATTGCTCCATCAGTCCCTCCCTTACCCTTCTCACTGCCCTCCCCTCACACCCAGTCCCACCATCCCAACCTCTTCTCCCTCCGATATTAAAAAAGGCAGCAAATCTTTACCTAGTAACTATCGTCCAATTAGCTTAACCTCAGTTGTCTGTAAAATGCTAGAAACACTCATAAAAGACTCTCAAATCACTTTCAGGATAATAACACACTCAAAGATACGCAGCATGGCTTCCGTAACAAACGATCCTGCTTGGCGAACCTCTTAGACTTCTTCCACGATATCCTCAACCTATATGACGAGAGTAAAGCTGTAGATATTATATACCTTGATTTACAAAAGGCATTAGACAAAGTACCCCACAAACGTTTATTAATAAAATTCAAAGCGCATGGAATACAGGGGGGAGTGTTGAGATGGATGGAAAATTGGCTCAGTGAAAGAAAGCAAAGGGTAGTCATAAACGGTAAAGCATCGAAATGGACCAATGTAACTAGCGGGATACCCCAGGGATCGGTTCTAGGGCCAGTTCTCTTCCTAGTTTATATAAATGACATAGATGAAGGCCTCGCCTGTACAATCTCAAAGTTTGCAGACGATACAAAATTGCAAATACTGTACTCTCAAACGAGCATGTAGAAGATATGCAAAATAACATAGATAAGCTGTCAAGTTGGGCTCAAATTTGGCAAATGAGTTTTAATGCAGATAAATGCAAAATACTCCATATCGGGACCCAAAATGAGAAAGCAAACTATTCAATGAATGGCACCCAGCTTAAGAGTGTAGACAGAGAAACTGATTTGGGAGTATCAATATCGAGTAACCTAAAACCCAGTTATTAATGTTCAGAAGTTGTTAAGAAGGCAAATCAAATAATTGGCTTTACAGGCAGGTCATTCGAGCATAAATACAAAGATGTAATCTTCACACTTTACAATTCCCTAGTCCGTCCTTTTCTGGAATATTGCGTTCAATCCTGGTGCCCCTACTATAAACAAAATATCGATAAACTTGAACGAGTTCAACGTAGAGTTACCAAAATTATGCCTAATCTAAGAAACAAACCATACGAGGAGCGTCTTAGATAATTAAGTTTACTTCCTTTAACCCAGAGCAGATTAAGAGGTGACCTAATTCAAGTCTTCAAAATCATGAATGGCATTGACAATATGAACTATGCGATCGACCAGTCAAACTACACACGGGGAAATGGTTTCAAAATTAGTGGTAAATCTTTTAACTCGCACGAGTCTAAGAATTTCTTCTTCAATCGAGTTGTGAACTTGTGGAATGGGCTTCCTCAAGATGCTATATACTGCAGCACCGTTGATTCCTTTAAACCCGCCTTAAACCCGCAACTGATTGCATTTGTAACTGAATTACCTTTTTCTTAGATCGTGTTTTGTTATTAACCCAAACTGTTCCTTATTAACATCTAACCCTGCCAAGGACATTGGTCTTAAGGCAGTGCTTCCCTTTCCAATTGTCCCTTACCCACTCTGAACCACTGTTGGACACTTTGAACAGCAGTGATTAAGAGGGTAAGCAACCTCGAGTGGTCGCTAAAACTGTTGTTGCTTGACTTCATTTGTACTCCTTTGTACTCCATCCCCCCCACCCTAGCCACTACTCCCTTAACACGCCCTGTCCCTCCCTAACCGACCCTTCCAGCAAACGGGGTCAACAGAATATAGGGTCATGATGGCTTTATTGTGACCCCCAAAGTGACCACAAGGGAGGGGAGGGGTAGGGGGGAAGTCGATGATGTTAAGGGTGGGGGAGGAAGGAGGGGTTGGATGCAATGAGAGGGGTGGGGTGATGGAGAGGAGGAGACAGTTCGGGGGAGGGGGGTGTATACTCTGTTTATGTCCAGCGTGATTACTTCCCTATTATGCAGATCTTGTAACGAAATTGTTTGTTAATTATGAAAACTTGGCACTAATATGATGCAGAGACATAGTAGTTTCTGAACTTTTCATTAGTTATCGAGAAATCAGTTGCTAAGGGATTCAATTTGCCGTCAGATGAAATGAAACCAAGTATTTGTTTGTGTGTGGGAGGGGGGGGGGGGGGTAGTGTTGTGTTTGTGTATGTATGTGGAAAGGGGGAGATTTTGTGGTGTGTATTGTAATGTTTGTATATGTGTGTGTGGGGGGAGGATATGTTGTGTTGCGCTTGTATATATGTGTGTCAAGGAGGGTGTGTTGTATTCTGTGTGTGGGGGGGGGGGGGGGGGGAGATTTTGTGCTGTGTTGTCGTGTATTGTAATGTTTGTACTATGTGTGTAGGGAGAGGATGTGTTGGGTTGCGCTTGTATAGGCGCTTGTATTCTGCGTGTGTGGGGGGGGGGGTCTTACTGTGCTGTGTTATGTATTGTAATGGTTGTAGGCTATACGTGTGACGGGTGACGGGGAGGGGTGTTTTGTTGTGTCATGTTTTGTTATGCTTGTATGCTGGTGTAGGGGGTGCTTTGTTGTGTTGTGTTTGTATATGTGTGTGGGAGGAGAGGGTCAGTGTGCTGTTTTGATTTGTGTGTTGTTGTGTTGTGTATGTAGGATGGTGATAGTTGTTGTTGGCGGTGGTCATATGTGTGCGTGTGTGTGTGTGTGTGTGTGCTATCGTGCACAGAGCTGTGTTGTGTTTTGTTATTGTGTGTGCATATATGTGTGTGGGATGGCATTTTGTTGGGTTGTGGGTGCATGTAAGGCGTTCTATTGTGCAGGTAGAAGTTGGAATATATAAAATCAAGATAATAAAAATATGGAAAATCGTGTTTGCTGCTGCGTTGAGTAAAGCATGTGGGGATTATTTTGTTATGCAGTGGTGTTTTGTGACTATGGTAAAATAAGTTACGTTACCTTGTGATGTAGTGTGCGTCTGAATATTTCGTATGTTTGTAGCATGTTGCTTTTTTGTGTTGCATTGTGATGAGTTGTGACTTGTTCTGTATGTATGAGAGAGGATGTTGTAATGGTTTGGGGGTGGGATGTTGCGCGGTGGTATGTTGTGTTGTGTGACGTGGTGTTGTGGTGTGGTATTGTGTGATGTGGTGTTATGTGACGTGGTATTGTGATACGTGGTGTTGTGGTTTGGTGTGTTCCCTATTAATGTAATGTGGTGTGCTGTGATTTGGTGTTTATAGTTTTGCATTGTGCTGTATTACGTGTTGCTGTGGTGTGTATATATATATATATATATATATATTGTGATGTGTTGTGCTGTGTATTACTTATTGTATTGTGTGTGTACACTCGGAAACAATAGTCTCTAGCCCACTCATAAATATTCGTGGACTTCACCTATTTCTGGATATGGAAGTATATCTGGAAACTAATTTATTAATATAATTTTCCATCCATCAACTACAAAACTATATATATATACCATTCATTGAAAATCAAGTTATATTACAAAATCAATCCAGATAACTATATTTGCATAAAGCATAACATAGGCGGCCCACGAATTATTATGAGTGGGCTAGAAACTTTGGCATCCGAGTGTACTAATTATGTGTGTGTGAGTGTGTGAATGAGTTAGAGTGAAGAGAGAGAACAAAAATCCATCTAGATCGAAGAAATATAAAGATAAAATTAAGAAATGAAGATAAAGGACAATACGTATAGTGAAAAAGAATATACATATGCGAGGGCGATCAAAAAAACGGAAAGAAAGAGAGAGAGAAAGAAAGAAAACGAAAGAAAGAAATTAAAGAAGGGAATAGAATAAAATCTTAAAGAGTAACAGGCCCCTACATTCAAGGGAAATCAATTTGAAAACCGAAAGCTGAATACCAGAGTGGAGAGACAAGAATGGGAGGAGGGGAGGAGAGATAAGGAGGAAGTGGAGGAATATAACGAGGACAAGCAGAAGAAGAAGAAGAAGAAGAAGAAGAAGAGGTGGAAGAAGAAGAAGTAAAGAAGTGGAAAAAAAGAAGAAGAAGAAGAAGTTGAAAAGGAAGAAGAGGGGATAGAAGAGGAAAGAGAAGGGATGGAAGAAGAAGAAGAAGTAGACGAAATACAGAAGGTGGATGTAAGAATTAAGATTAGGGGAAGTAGAAGGGGGAAGGGGTGGAATGGATGGGAGGAGGGGGAGGGTCATTTGATTAACCCACAACACGCCAGGCTTCAGCAGAGGGGAGGGGAGGGGAAGGGGAGGATGGGTGGGGGGAGGGATATATACAGGCAACCAGGGAGGGGGAGAAGGGTGAGGGAGGGGAGTGATATATACTGATAGGCAATGAGGGGAGAGAGAGAGGGGGGGATATATACTGATAGGCAATGAGGGGAGAGAGAGAGGGGGAGGGATATATACTGATAGGCAGGGAGGGGAGAGAGAGGGGAGAGGGATATATACTGATAGGCAAGTGCTCTGAGAGAGAGAGGGTGGGATATATTATCCTGCTAGGCATGCCGGAGAGAGCTAGAGGCGAGCGCGTGGGATTTTATCCTGATAGCCGGGAGGGGCCCGAGAGAGGGGGCGGATAGGATCTTGATATCCTCGGAGTTAGGGAGAGTCCGCGCTAGAGCGGGGGCTCTCTACTGCATAGGCCAAGGGATCAGCGGTGAGAGAGGGGGGCTCTATT
Organism: Paralithodes platypus; assembly: GCA_032716605.1. NCBI lineage: Eukaryota > Metazoa > Arthropoda > Malacostraca > Decapoda > Lithodidae > Paralithodes > Paralithodes platypus. The sequence goes on along the minus strand of CM064504.1, from coordinate 26,907,904 downwards.
ACTCGCTGAGCTTCCAAGGGAGGGTGAGACGTGTGATATATACTGATAGCCCTTGAAGGCCTCTCCTGCTCGCCTTGGCGGAGCCGTACATATCGTGGAGGGATATTCTAGTGATAGGCAGGGAGGGGAGCTAGAGAGAGAGGGGGGATATACTCCTAGGCAGGGAGGGGAGAGAGAGAGAGATGTGTGGGAATATACTGATAGGCAGGCGAGTTGGCTCGTCGAGCTTCGGTGCTACTCTCTTACTGATAAGCTCTGCCTGGAGGGCGAGAGAGAGAAGGATGAGAGAGAGAGCTCTCCTCGTGCGGGAATTATACTTGATCCTGTGACGATAGTACTATATACTCAACCTTGCAGGGAGGGGAGGAGAAGCGCGCGCGAGGAGAGGCTGTCTCCTCTATACTATAAGGAGGGGGGGGGTGAGTTGAAACTGGCCCCTGATCCCCCCCCCCTTCGGGAGGGGAGAGAGAGGGGGGAGGATTGGAGAGAGAGGGGAGGTAGTAGGGGCGGGGGCTCCGCAACCCCCCCCCCCCCATGGGGTAAAAGGTCTTATAATCGCCAAACTAAAGGGGCAAACGTCTTAAAATCTCAAAACTAATGGGGCTAAGCATGAGGGAGAAGAGGGTCCAGATAAAAATCCATTTAGCGAAAATCTCCACTTAATCCGAAAATAATTATTAAATACCTAAGCAATTTCCTGCCTAGAAATTGCTGAACCACTTAGTAAAATTCAAATGCATATACTGTATCTCTATCTGAGTTTTTGTAAATCGCCAATGTAATTATGTCTCAAAGCAAGAGAATAACTGCCGCGAAATTTGTTTTTGCTATTTCTAAACAAAAATAAGTGTTCTTCTGAAATCTGAAATAAGTCTTCTAAAGGCAACAGTAATCAAATGAAAACATATCGTTCAGTTAAATGAAAATGAAAAGCGGGAATATAAAAGGTATGATGTAAAAATGGGAAAGTACGAAAGAAATAACGGAGAATGAGAAATGTAAATTAGCTTGTAAAAGGAAAAAATTACAAAGAGAATGTTCAACAAGAGAAGCCAAAAATAATGAGAAAAATCATGAAGGTCAAAGGAAATAAGTACACAGGAAACATTTTAAGCTAAGACTAACTAGAATTAAAATCGTTAAAATCGGACTTCAGAGGCTATCAATCCTCTTTGATTATTAAGCCAACACACTTAGTCAAGAATAACGTCATACTGGAGCCCCTCTGCGAGAACTCCAGTTCCTTGAACATTTTAATCTAAGACTAACTAGAATTAGTTCCAGTTGACTGGAGCTAGAATTGTATGGATGGATGGATGGCTACAGAAAAGGTAGAAAATATTATTTTCGAGTATGGATTGGTGGAGGGGGATGGATTGGTTTGGAGAGTTTGGAGGGTTAGGTGGAGGAATTTTGGGGTTGGTTACATAGTACAAGATAGAGTTAAAACATGATAAAAGGGCTATAAGATATAAGACTGAACACTTTACGGTTTAGCGATAACGGGACATTTTGTTTAGAATGGGAGAGGATATTTCACCCCCTCCCCCCCCCCCCCCACCCCACTCTTCCAACTCCCTGTTGTTTTATATTTTTTCTTTTTCTTTCTCTCCTTAGGGGGTATGGTTAGTTTATCTGGCCCCCTTCTCCCTCATATTTAGCCTCCTTAGTTTTCAGATTTTAAGACGTTTGGCCCATTAGTTTGCCGATTTTAAGTCCTTTCACCCCATTTCTTTGTAAATAATTAGACCTTTCGTGCCATTTAGGTTCGAGTTTTCCTGGCGAGCGATAGCGAGCCTGTAATATAAGAGGAACCGGCCTTCGACCTGGATATTTTTCTACCGAAAAATGTACAAATGTACAAAGGTTTCTTTAAGCTTGATGGAGGTCTAGTGAGGAAACTGAAGATAAAAAGATAAATTACTTATCAAATAAATACGCCAATCCCCCCTTAATACGCCAATCCCCCCTTAATACGCCAATCCCCCCTTAATACGGCAATCCCCCCTTAATACGCCAATCCCCCCTTAATACGCCAATCCCCCCTTAATACGCCAATCCCCCCTTAATTATCTTTACTATTTTTTGTAGTGGAGGATCTCCTTCTTCCTATCTGTCTATACATTTATCTGTCTATGTATGTGTATGTATTATATGTATCTATGTATAATTGTATCAGTCTACCAAACAATTTACTATAAATCTCTCTCTCTCTCTCTCTCTCTCTCTCTCTCTCTCTCTCTCTCTCTCTCTCTCTCTCTCTCTCTCTCTCTCTCAGTATATATATATATATATATATATAAAACATGAAAAATATTGATTCTTGTGGTAAAAATATATGCGAATATGCTTCCACACTAAAGGTGTGTAGAAAATGGTAGGTTCACTGCACAAAGTTTAAAAAATGTTTGTGCTAAAATTAAATTGCATCTAAAATATATTGCATGCACAAAATAAGGGTTTAAAAAGTATGTCCGAGTATCTTATTAGAAGGCTCGGACTGTTGTGTACGTATTAAAATAATGTTTAAGTATATATATATATATATATATATATATATATATATATATATATATATATATAATGTGTGTGTGTGTACTGTATAAAAGGTCATTTCTCTGTTTATCTGTCAAACTCATATATCTCTAATTCTGGTAAATCTTGTTTGATGATGAGTGGCAGACCAAGAGGAGAACATAAGGTACGGTAGTGCTAATAAGTCATGGCTCAGCTGTCATTACCTTTGGCTCCCTCTGTGCTGTATTAATGTCTGTCTGATGTTGAATAGGGTGGGTACGTGTAGTATATTCTAGTGCATTGGGGTTTGTAATGGAGGAATAATGTTAATAACGGGGTGTTCTTTAATATCTCACTTGAAATGAATAAATCGAGTTTTAGATATACAGTATATTGCCGATACCAATTATGGATCAAAACATACTTGGTGCCGAGACATCACTTATTAGGCCGACTGTACACGAGGGAACAGGCTTCATTCAACAGCAGAGAACAGTCAGGAGGGTAGATAGAGGTAGATAGAGGGTAGATAGAGGTAGAAAGTGGTAGATAGAGGTAGATAGAGGGTAGAAAGTGGTAGATAGAGGTAGATAGAGGGTAGAAAGTGGTAGATAGAGGGAGATAGAGGGTAGAAAGTGGTAGATAGAAAGCCCTGTAGTGAGTAGCTCGTATAGTTAACTGTTGTCGCCTCCGAAGTTTCCAGATATCAACGAGGTAATCAATGGGCAAGAGTAGGGGTTTCCACGTGACCGATCCACTGCACCCATACTTTGATTAAGGGGAGACGGGCGTATTTATTTGATTATGGTTTTATCTTATTATTATTATTCAGTTTACTCCCTAGACCTCCATCAAGCTTTAAAGAAATACTCCCACGAGCCCCCTTCAAGATAAATTTGTACATTTTTCGGTAGAAAAATGTCCCGGCCGAAGGTCGGTTTCTCTTAAAAATTTACAATAATGGGGTGAAAGTTCTTAAAAACGTCAAACTGATAGGGCGAACGTCTTAAAATTTCAAAAAGCAATGGGGCTAAACATGAGGGAGAAAGGGGTCCAGAAAAATAAATTCCTCCTGTGGAAATCTCCCCTTTAATTATACAAGCCTTGCACAGAGCAATTGATGTGCATGGATAAATTAATTGAACATAATTAGATATAACTGTGTTGGTGGTGTAATGGTTTAGATGCTTATGTTCTGGGTGTGGTGTCCCGGGTTCGAATCCCGGAAGGACCATTATGCTTTCATTAGTTTATTATAGTGCATTGGGATTTGTAATGGATGATTAATGTTTAGAACGGGGTCTTCCTTAATATCCGAAGAGGTTTGTTTTAGATAGATGTAGATAGATAGATAGATAGATAGATAAATAGATATAGAAAGAGTGAATCAGAGAGAAATGTGAGAAGAGGATTTAGAAAGAAATGAAGGAATATATAGAGACTACATGGGAGGCGACCAATATGATGCATGTGTATTGACCTATGTGTTGTTTTCACCTGTGCGGTATGTGCAGAAGTTTACAGAAATAGAACTACGGTCGTGTTACCCTGTGTGTGTAAATATGTGGGTGGGTATGTGTGTAGGGGGGTAAAAGCCAGAGAGAGAGAGAGAGAGAGAGAGAGAGAAAACAAATTACATAAATTGACATAGATACACTGGCCACACATACCTTGCGATCCAAACGAGGTGGTCAATACTTAATTCTAGTAGAGATGGCATATCCGATAGAAAAGGAAAGTTGTTGAAGGAAAGGATAGAAAAGAAAGAGAGAGAGAGAGAGAGAGAGATACTCGAGGGACTAGGGTATACAGTATATCTGAAAGGAGAAGGGCCTGGGGAGTCGGGAGAAAAATTAAGCATGGTGGTGAGGGAGTACAAAGGAGTACAAAGGAAATCAAGCAACAACAGATCTAGTGACCCTTCTAGGTTGCTTGTCCTCCAAAACACTGAGGATCAAGTGTCCAAACAGTGGTTTAGAGTGGGTAAGGGAACATTGGAAAGGGAATTACTGCCCTGGAACTAATGTCCGTGGCAGGATTAGGAAGTTAGTAGGGGACAGATGGGTTAGTAACTGAGGGGGGGGATAAAATAAAGTTATTCATTTACAAACGCAGTCAGTCGCGGGTTTGATGCGAGATATTTGTCTAGGCAGAGTTTAAATGAATCAACGGTGATGCAGTCTATAACGTTTCGGGGAAGCCCATTCCACAAGTTGACAACTCGATTGAAGAAGAAGAAATTCTTAGATTCGTGTGAGTTAAAAGATTTACCAATAATTTTGCAACCGTTTCCCCGCGTGTAATTAGATTGGTCGATAGTGAAGTACTTACTACAGTTCATATTGTCGATGCCTTTGATGATTTTGAACACTTGAATTAAGTCACCTCTTAATCTGCGCTGGGTTAAAGGAAATAGATTTAATTCTCTAAGACGCTCTTCGTATGGTTTGTTCTTTAGGCTAGGTATAATTTTGGTAACTCTACGTTGAACTCGTTCTAGCTTGTTTATATCTTTTTGGTAATAAGGGCACCAGGATTGAACGCAGTATTCCAGAAGAGGGCGGACTAAGGAATTGTAAAGGGTTAGGATAACTTCTTTGGATTTATGCTCAAATGACCTGCCTATAAAGCCAATTATTTTGTTTGCCTTCTTAACAACTTCTGAACATTGTTGACTCGGATTTAGGTTACTCGATATTGTTGCTCCCAGATCGGTTTCTCTGTTTACATTCTTAAGCTGAGTGCCATTCATCGAATAGTTTGCTTTCTCATTTAGGTATCCGATATGTAGTACTTTACATTTATCCGCATTGAAACTCATTTGCCAAATTTGGGCCCAACATGACAATTTATCTAGATTGTGTTGCATATCGTCAACTTGTTCTTTTGAGAGTACGCTATTTGCAATTTTTGTATCGTCAGCAAATTTTGAGATTGTACAGGTGAGACCCTCATCTATGTCGTTGATGTAAATTAGAAAGAGAATTGGTCCTAGTACCGATCCCTGGGGTACCCCGCTACTTACATTGGTCCATTTAGATGCCTTACCGTTTATGACTACTCTTTGCTTTCTGTCGCTGAGCCAATTTTCTATCCATTTCAACACACCGTCTTGTATTCCATGCGCTTTTAGTTTTAGCAGTAAACGTTTGTAGGGAACTTTGTCAAAGGCCTTTTGAAAATCAAGGTATATAATATCTACAGCTTTACTCTCATCGTAGAGGTTGAGGATATCGGGGAAGAAGTCTAAGAGGTTTGTTAAACAGGAACGTTTTTTACGAAAGCCGTGTTGAGTATCTTTAAGTATGTTATTTTCCTCTAAGTGATTTACGAGTCTGTCTCGTATGACCGTTTCTAGCATTTTACATACAACTGAGGTTAAGCTAATTGGACGATAGTTACTGGGTAGGGATTTGCTGCCTTTTTTGAATATCGGTGTTACGTTGGCTAGCTTCCACTGATCGGGCATAGTTCCAGACTGCAAGGATTTATTGAATAGTAATGTCAGTGGTTTGGAGAGCTCATCCTTAGCTTCCTTTAGAACTCTAGGCGAGATTGTATCAGGTCCAGGCGTTTTATTTACCTTGAGTTTATCTAAACAATTCAATACTTCTCTCTCTGTAACGGTGATATTGCTTAGAACATCTGAATTATCAATCTGAATCGGCGATGGTGTAGGGATATCACTGAGGTCTTCTGTTGTAAAAACTGATGCAAAGAAGGTATTGAGGGCATTACTCATTTGTACTTCGTCTTTGGTGTATTCTCCATTTTCATCGACTAACTGTCCAACAGTTACTACGGTCCAACTACTTTTTTCTTTCTGATATAACTATAGAATTCTTTCGGGTTTGTTTTACTTTGATTCGCAATATGTAACTCTAAGGTCTTTTTACTTTGCTTAATTAACTTTTTGGCTTTGCGTCGTAGCTCTACAAATGTCACCCGTTCTTCGTCATTTTGTGAGGATTTTAATCTATCATTAGCAAATTTTTTAGCAAGTAGGCAGTTTGAAATATCTTTATTCCACCATTTGGGCTTATTATTATGGCCTGGACGCCGAGTTTTCGATGGTATGCAGTCTTGCACTGCTTTTAGGTAAGTGGGTTCGAATAACTTCCAAGATGTATTTATGTCGTTATTGTTAATTAAAAAGCTCCAGTCAGTTTCTTTAAACATAGCTCTAAGTTTATGGAAGTTTGCTTTCTTGAAATTAGGGACTTTTTCGATGCTACTATTTGGTTCGTTACTAGTAAACTTTAAAGTGAAAGTTATCGTACGATGGTCGCTGTTACTGAATTCATCACCAACATTCAAATTCTCTATCAATTCTTCTTTTGTTGCAAGTACAATGTCAAGAACGTTATTACCACGGGTCGGCGTTCGAACAAATTGATAAAGCGAACTCTCTTGCAAGTTCGTATACAAGTCATGTCCGGAGTGTGAAGTAAGAGTATCGCCCCACTTGGTCACAGGTAAATTAAAGTCGCCAAAAATTACGGTATATTGTGAGTTACTTACATCTGCAATTTGTTCGTAAATTTCTCGGTCAGTTTGCACTGATTGAGCTGGAGGTCTGTATATTAATGCAAGTATTATTTTGGTACCTTTATTATTCTTTATTAGCACAAAAGATGCGTCGACGTTCACAATTTGAGGTTTTGACAAGAGGGTAGGGTTAAGACTTTCTTTGATATAAAGTAAAACGCCACCTCCATTTCGATTTATTCGGCTTTTCTCAAACATTACATAACCGGGAAGTGAATACTCTGCTAAAAAGTCTCTATCTTCTGTATTGAGCCAAGATTCTGTTATGCCAATCACATCATAATTTCTGTAAACACTAGCTCCTCTAAATCTGAAAATTTATTGCGTATGCTACGAGCGTTTGCATAGAAAACCTTTAAATTTGTTATTTTAGAACTCACGGAACGCTCTTTAATAATATGTTTGGTTCTTGTTGGATCTACATTTATGTTCATGGCTGTCCTCAGTCCTCCTGTCTTCGGTCTTATCGCTGGTGGTCCTCGGTTGCTTCTGTTTTTTGCTTGGCGTTGGATGATTTATGTCACTGCTGCTTCTTCTCGGATGGCGTTTTTTGATCCATGGCTGCGGACTGCTTCGTGTAGGAGACGACCCATGCGTGCTGAACCCACAGGGTTTAGATGAGTGCCATCCTTGCGGAACAGAGTAGGCTGGTTGTAGAAGTTGTCCCAGAGGTTGATGAATTCAACTTCTTCCCTCAGACACAAATGTTTTAGTCGGCTATTTGTGCTGAAAGCCTTGTCGTAGAATTTGTCAGGTGCGTCGATCTTGGGGAGAATGCCTGAGATGATGATATTCCTAAGAGAGAGAGAGAGAGAGAGAGAGAGAGAGAGAGAGAGAGAGAGAGAGAGAGAGAGAGAGAGAGCGAGAGATACACTGGCCACACAGACCTTACGATCCAAACGAGGTGGTCAGGACTTAATTCTTGTAATGAGAGAGAGAGAGAGAAAGAGAGAGAGAGAGAGAGAGAGAGAGAGAGAGAGAGAGAGAAAGAGAAAGAGAAAGAAAGAGAAAGAAAAGAAAAGAAAGAAAGAAAGAAAGAAAGAAAAGAGAGAGAGAGTCAGAGAGAGAGAGAGAGACTTAATCTGATTAAATCTTTTGGTGGAAACTGAACTGAAATCCGATTAATATGTCGTCTTGAAGAAAAGGGTAAGTCGACTTCAAGGGCCTTTCCTTAAGGGGGATCCCCGGCTTTTTGTTTTTAAATCTTTCTCTTCTTTACTCTCTTTCCCTGGCTTGTATCCATTCGGCCCTATTCACCCAACTGTTTTAAGACGTTTATCCCCATCCAGGTGTCGATTTCTTCCTGGCGAGCTATAGCGAGCCAGCATTGTAAGGAGAAATCCGGCTTTGCCGGAGAAATTTTTCTATCGAAAAATTTACAAATTTAGCTTGCTGTCAAAACAAAAAATATATATGCTGGCACGTTACCGATCGTCAGGAAAATATTGACACCTGGATGGGGGTAAATGTCTTAAAACAGTAGGCTGAATGGGGCCGAATGGATACAAGCCAAAGAGAGAGGGAGAGAAAGAGAAAAAAAGCGAGATGGGCTTCCTTAATGTGATGTAGGTATGTTACTTTCATATGTGATGCAGGTATGTTACTTTCATATGTGATGCAGGTATGTTACTTTCATATGTGATGCAGGTATGTTACTTTCATATGTGATGCAGGTATGTTACTTTCATATGTGATGCAGGTATGTTACTTTCATATGTGATGCAGGTATGTTACTTAATATTACTACATTCATTGTTGATAAATCAACTGGTAAAGGAATAGTCTGTCGGCAAGAAGAAAAATGCGAGTATATAAATAACTGGCCTTTTAAATTATACAACTATATTGTATATTATTCTGAAATGAAACAAACTTTTAAAAAATCATAGCACTTTCCTTTGAAATATAAATACATAAAAAACTCTTTGTGTCTTCATACATTTATATTTCAAAGGAAAGTGCTATGATTTTTTGTTTTTTTAAATATGAGTTGTGCACTCCAATGTCGCTATAAATAGTTGTTAATCGTCATTATTTTTCCACATGAATCTGATGAATTGATGGCTTGTGTAATCGCAATAGAGTTTACTGTTCATTTTACGAAAATGTGTCTCTTATATATAATGAAAACCTTTCTATCCATTATAAATGTATCTTCTCTTTAACACTCCTCTATAATTAAAGAGCAAACTGTTGTCCAATATATAATTATTCACCCCTTAAAAACTAGTGTATGTTTTAACAACAGCCTATTATCCAATGTATAACTATCTACCTCCATAATTTACACTGCTCAGATTGTACATGTATAAAACAAAGAAACCTATTATCTAATATATAATATATTCCACTTTACATTACCTTTAGCTACAATACACTAATATAAACTGGGAGTAAACCTTCATGACTTAAACCAAGTAGCCCCAGAGTAACATCCTTTATACTGTATATTAAGAACAACCTTCAGCCCCACATATATTAATCTACCTTTTATACGTTCCTCTATATATTTATAACCACCTATCATATCCGGTGAGGGCTGGTCCTATCCAGAGTGAGGTTTGACATCCTCTACCTAACCTTAGCCGTTTCTGTCTGTCTCTGTTGCTGTCCTACTTTTTCCTTCTGGGGTAGGGGGCTAGGAATCCTCCTCCCTTTGTAAAATTTGCCCCTACTATACGAGACAGGGTAAGGGGCGAGGGAACGCGAAAGTGGTCTTGCACCCTAAGACCTGGAACTTTAAATGTTGTTTCTGTTCGGGTTCTGTCTCATGTCGGACATCCCCGGCTATGCTATATGTACCTGAGTATATATATACATACATACATACATACATACATACTGTACATCATGCAAATACTGTAAAACTATCTGCTTCTTTAACACTTTTCTCATCTATACATTATACATTAAAAATACACTTTAATACGTTATACATCTATATACCTATTTAATGGCCCGTATATATATATATATATATATATATATATATATATATATATATATATATATATATATATATATATATATATACAATATACAACTATCTACATCTTTAATACATTACACGAACATCAACTAGGCCTACACCATTATGACCTAAACCAAGGAGCGCCCGGTCTTTGATGGCCCTGAATAGCCTCATCTAGGGAAGGTGAGGTGGGACGTAGGGGACAAAATCATTAGTGTAAGCTTTTGATAGTGCCAGACTTTGATGATCATAAATATCCTGGTCGAAACTAAAATCACATGTGTTATGTCTCGAATTATGTCCCAAATAGCCACAAGTAGGGGGTTAATATATTATTGTGTGAGTTATTAAGGGGGGGGGGGGGAGGGGGGGGATATAAAAACATTGTTGTAACTCCCCTCCCCCTTCTCTCTCTCTCTCTCTCTCTCTCTACATATATATATATATATATATATATATATATATATATATATATATATATATATATATATATATATATATATATATATACTGTGCATATTTTACTCAAAACTCTCCAATATAATATATTTGTACGTTCCGGTCAAAGGTCAGTATCGGTCGGCAGGAAATATTCGACAAGTAAATGTAGCAAAATATCTAATAATTGGGATAAACGTCTTAAACTCACCAAAAAGAAGGGGCTTTAAACCACCTGGAGTAAATGAGGCCTGCCCAGCGGGGGATCAAGCGGTCATAATTAATCATCAGGATATTTATTAAAGAGGCGGCGGCGGTGAGGAACGCTGGAGATTTACATGCCTCAATAAGATTAAGGGGAGGCAGACCGTTTGTTTGGACTATTAATTTATTTATTCGTATATATTTTTTTTAGTTTCCTCCTTAGACCTCCATCAAGCTTAGAAAAATACCCCTTAGACCCCCCTTCAAGATAAATTTGTAAATTTTTCGGTAGAAAAATGTTCTGGCCGAAGGCCGGTTCCTCTTAAAATTGCAGGCTCGCTATCGCTCGCCAGGAAATAATCGACACCTAAATAGCACGAAAGGTCTTAAAATTGACAACGAAATGGGGCGATAGGTGTTAAAATCGCCAAACTAATGGGCCGAACGTCTTATAATCTCAAACCTAGTAGGGCTAAACATTAGGGAGAAGGGGGTCCAGAAAAACGGTCTGCCTCCTCTTAACAGGTTATAGTATATGATTTTGTTACCGGTATTATTTGTATTTATTAATTTATTTATTTACTTACATTTTGCATCCCCCTATGAGTACTGCCATTTTGCATCCCCCTATGAGTACTGACATTTTGCATCCCCCTATGAGCTCTAACATTTTGCATCCCCCTATTAGTACTGACATTTTGCATCCCCCTATTAGTACTTTCTATATATCTTCTTGGTGTTATGCCTGTCTTGTTGTTGTAATTGTTGTTGTTGTTGTTATTCATCTTCTTTATCATTCTCTATCTGTCTATCTGTTTATATACATCTCTCTCTCTCTCTCTTTATCCTTTCCTTCAACTTACCTTTTCTAGCGGATATGCCATCTCTACTAGAATTAAGTCCTGACCACCTCGTTTGGATCGTAAGGTCTGTGGGGGCCAGTGTATCTATGTACATAGATGTAAATCTATGTAAATCTCTCTCTCTCTCTCTCTCGGAAGCTCGACTCAGCCAGAATTTATCTCCCCATTCCCTTGCCAATACAACTTTGTCTTTATTAGTCTGTTTGCCAATACGTCTTTCATCTCGTCTATTCTCTTAGCGTTCTCATGCTTCGATCCCTCTTTCGGTTGCCCATGTTTCTTGATACTCTTTAGTTTTGTTTCATTATCCCATGTTCCCTAATTTCCTCTCTATCCATCTCTCACTCTCTCTCTCTAAATATAGCTATAATATAATTAAATAGACGTCGCCGGTACAGAAAGGGTTAACGGCTGTATATTGTATTTACCATTACTCTACTTTATTACTTTATAATAACATAAATACAATTAGCACTGGGCCAGTTGCATATTTTGCCTGGTTTACTTCCTGTCAAGTCCACCAGGGATGTACCCCCTGTTTTGGGTTTTTTCTGCCTATATACTATCCTCAAAGTCGGACGGACCCTAAGTTGAGTGGTCAATCCTATAAGCCCTTCAGTAAACTGGCATGGATTGTCCTCACAGGGTATAGGTCCGATTGGGGGCTTTTTGTGTATGGCCACCCTCATAAAGGGGAGTAAGGCGTCCGGCAATAGATAGATAGATAGATAGATAGATAGATAGATAGATAGATAGATAGATAGATAGATAGGTAGATAGATAGATAGATATATATACTATTCTCTGTTTCTTTCCTTCTCCTTTCTCTTCTTCCTTCGTTCTTCTTCCCTTCCATTTTCTTCCATTATTTTCTTTTGTCTACCCTTTCCTTCCTATGTTTTCTTCTTCTCTCTTTTCTGTTCTTTCCTTCCCTTTCATTTTCTCTTCTCTTCTCTTTTCTTCTCCATTATCGTTTTTCATATCGTATTTATTCTCTTTTCTTGTTTTCCATTTGTCTTGTGTTATCACCCCTTCATTCCGCCACTCTTTCACCCACTCCTCAACCCCACACCCACTCACTCAACCACACTCGCTCTTAACTCACTCCCTCTCTTTGACAGCTCAATTCGGCCTTCTCCTTCATATATATCAACCGCTCTTTCTGTGTTCCTGTTTCGCTTTGTCTGTCTTCCTGCATGCCAATCTTTTCTTTTGTGTTCTCTCTCTCTCTCTCTCTCTCTCACTGATTCTTCCATTTACTCAGTCGTTCACTCTCTTCCCCTCTCCTTTTCTTCCCTATTCACACACTCACTACATCTCTCTTTCTCCTATGTTCTACGACTGTGAACATCTATGACTACCAGTTTCTCAACGAACGTCGCTTATTTAATCAAAATAAGGTACATTCTGTTGACGCCAAGATAATGATCTAGATCATCTTTAACTAAATACCATCAGGAAGTAATCCTTATTGAACATTATTGCTAGTACTGTACAGTAAAATGTGTTCGTGTATGCCGATATGTTCGTGTATGCCGATATGTTCGTGTATGCCGATATGTTCGTGTATGCCGATATTAAAGTGAAATTGTGGAGATATGTTGCTGTACCTATTTTCAGGGGGTCGTATCACCCAATCACCAGCTTTGTTTAAATCGCTTTTAGAGTGCCCAGATGGCTGGCTTAAGTGAACAGACTTTTAGTTAATATGTACTGTTTTCTACTATACAGTATATTTTGAACAAGAGAACACATATATTATAATTAGATATTGGATGTAGCAAGGATACTTCCTAAGGTATGTCGGTGGGCTTAGGTAGTGAAACTGTGAAATAAAGTATACGACTTATATCCCAATAATATGTTTTTTCTGGCACATTGACCTTTGAATCCAGGACCTTGCAGTTACTTGCTCAATAGCCAGACCACTCCACTGTTCTCACCCAAACTTCCTCCATCCTCACAGTCCTATTTACTTTGTATTCCTGCCCTTTTTTTTAGTTAAAATAGGACTTCAGAGGCTATCAACCTTGTTGGATTATTAAGCCACCACACTGTAAGTCAAGAAGAACGTTAGGACTAGAGCCTCTCTGCGAGAAATCCAGTCCCTTGTGTATTCATGCCATTCTTTCACCGTCTTCATATATCGTGCTTCTGTCTTTATATCTCGTGCGTCTGTCTTTATATCTCGTGCGTCTGTCTTTATATCTCGTTCTTCTGGCTTCATTTATCTTTCTTCTGTCTTCATATCTCGTGCCTCTTTCTTTATATCTCGTGCGTCTGTCTTTATATCTCGTGCGTCTTTATGTCACGGCTTTCGTAAAAAACGTTCCTGTTTAACAAACCTCTTAGACTTCTTCCACGATATCCTCAACCTCTACGATGAGAGTAAAGCTGTAGATATTATATACCTTGATTTTCAAAAGGCCTTTGACAAAGTTCCCCACAAACGTTTACTGCTAAAACTAAAAGCGCATGGTATACAAGACGGTGTGTTGAAATGGATAGAAAATTGGCTCAGCACCAGAAAGCAAAGGGTAGTCATAAACGGTAAGGCATCTAAATGGACCAATGTAAGTAGCGGGGTACCCCAGGGATCGGTACTAGGACCAATTCTCTTTCTAATTTACATCAACGACATAGATGAGGGTCTCACCTGCACAATCTCAAAATTTGCTGACGATACAAAAATTGCAAATAGCGTACTCTCAAAAGAAACAAGTTGACCGATATGCAACACAATCTAGATAAATTGTCATGTTGGGCCCAAATTTGGCAAATGAGTTTCAATGCGGATAAATGTAAAGTACTACATGTCGGATACCTAAATGAGAAAGCAAACTATTCGAGGAATGGCACTCCGCTTAAGAATGTAAACAGAGAAACTGATCTGGGAGTAACAATATCGAGTAACCTAAAACCGAGTCAACAATGTTCAGAAGTTGTTAAGAAGGCAAACAAAATAATTGTCGTTATAGGCAGGTCAGTTGACCCTAAATCCAAAGAAGTTATCCTAACCCTTTACAATTCCTTAGTCCGCCCTCTTCTGGCATACTGCGTTCAATCCTGGTGCCCTTATTACCAAAAAGATATAAACAAGCTAGAACGAGTTCAACGTAGAGTTACCAAAATGATACCTAGCCTAAAGAACAAACCATACGAAGCGCGTCTTAGAGAATTAAATCTATTTCCTTTAACCCAACGCAGATTAAGATGCGACTTAATTCAAGTGCTCAAAATCATCAAAGGCATCGACAATAATAATTATGAACTGTAGTAAGTACTTCACTATGGAACACTCTCATTACACGCGGGGAAACGGTTGCAAAATTATTGGTAAATCTTTTAACTCG
>CM064504.1:26882969-26892910 GCA_032716605.1 Paralithodes platypus | reverse complement strand
GTCTTCTCAACGATGCGGTGAAGGATTTTCGGAGAAGAAATCGACTCAGCACAGGACAACCAGGAAGGAGGACCGAAGAAGACAGCGCGAGGACGGCAACCTACAAAGGAATTAAATACTAATCCGTCAAGAACCGCGAATTTGGATAAAGCTCCACCAACACGACCCAAATTCAAAACCGTCAGGGATAACGACCGAGGACCGAGGACAGCCATGAATGTAAATGTAGATCCGACCAGAACCAAAAATTCGATGAAAGAACGTTCTGCGAGTTCTAAAACCGCAACTTTAAAGGTTTTCTATGCAAACGCTCGTAGCATACGCAATAAATTTTCAGATTTAGAGGAACTAGTGTTTACAGAAAATTATGATGTGATTGGCATAACAGAATCTTGGCTCAATACAGAAGATAGAGACTTTTTAGCAGAGTATTCACTTCCCGGTTATGTAATGTTTGAGAACAGCCGAATAAATAAAAATGGAGGTGGCGTTTTATTTTATATCAAAGAAAGTCTTAACCCGACCCTCGTGTCAAAACCTCAAATTGTGAACGTCGACACATCTTTTGTGCTAATAAAGAATAATAAAGGTACAAAAATAATACTTGCGTTAATATACAGACCTCCAGCTCAATCAGTGCAAACTGACCGAGAAATTTACGAACAAATTGCAGATGTAAGTAACTCACAAGATACCGTAATTTTTGGCGACTTTAATTTACCTGTGACCAAGTGGGGCGATACTCTTACTTCACACTCCGGACATGACTTGTATACGAACTTGCAAGAGAGTTCGCTTTATCAATTTGTTTCGAACGCCGACCCGTGGTAATAACGTTCTTGACATTGTACTTGCAACAAAAGAAGAATTGATAGAGAATTTGAATGTTGGTGATGAATTCAGTAACAGCGACCATCGTACGATAACTTTCACTTTAAAGTTTACTAGTAACGAACCAAATAGTAGCATCG
This sequence comes from Paralithodes platypus, assembly GCA_032716605.1. Classification (NCBI taxonomy): domain Eukaryota; kingdom Metazoa; phylum Arthropoda; class Malacostraca; order Decapoda; family Lithodidae; genus Paralithodes; species Paralithodes platypus. Next base: position 26,891,939 of record CM064504.1, on the reverse strand, counting down.
AAAAAGTCCCTAATTTCAAGAAAGCAAACTTCCATAAACTTAGAGCTATGTTTAAAGAAACTGACTGGAGCTTTTTAATTAACAATAACGACATAAATACATCTTGGAAGTTATTCGAAACCACTTACCTAAAAGCAGTGCAAGACTGCATACCATCGAAAATACGGCGTCCAGGCCATAATAATAAGCCCAAATGGTGGAATAAAGATATTTCAAACTGCCTGCTTGCTAAAAAATTTGCTAATGATAGATTAAAATCCTCACAAAATGACGAAGAACGGGTGAAATTTGTAGAGCTACGACGCAAAGCCAAAAAGTTAATTAAGCAAAGTAAAAAGACCTTAGAGTTACATATTGCGAATCAAAGTAAAACAAACCCGAAAGAATTTTATAGTTATATCAGAAAGAAAAAAGTAGTTACTTCAACTGTTGGACCGTTAGTCGATGAAAAAGGAGAATACACCAAAGACGAAGTACAAATGAGTAATGCCCTCAATACCTTCTTTGCATCAGTTTTTACAACAGAAGACCTCAGTGATATCCCTACACCATCGCCGATTCAGATTGATAATTCAGATGTTCTAAGCAATATCACCGTTACAGAGAGAGAAGTATTGAATTGTTTAGATAAACTCAAGGTAAATAAAACGCCAGGACCTGATACAATCTCGCCTAGAGTTCTAAAGGAAGCTAAGAATGAGCTCTCCAAACCACTGACATTACTATTCAATAAATCCTTGCAGTCTGGAACTATGCCTGATCAGTGGAAGCTAGCCAACGTAACACCGATATTAAAAAAAGGCAGCAAATCCCTACCCAGTAACTATCGTCCAATTAGCTTAACCTCAGTTGTATGTAAAATGCTAGAAACGGTCATACGAGACAGACTCGTAAATCACTTAGAGGAAAATAACATACTTAAAGATACTCAACACGGCTTTCGTAAAAACGTTCCTGTTTAACAAACCTCTTAGACTTCTTCCACGATATCCTCAACCTCTACGATGAGAGTAAAGCTGTAGATATTATATACCTTGATTTTCAAAAGGCCTTTGACAAAGTTCCCCACAAACGTTTCCTGCTAAAACTAAAAGCGCATGGAATACAAGACGGTGTGTTGAAATGGATAGAAAATTGGCTCCGCAACAGAAAGCAAAGGGTAGTCATAAACGGTAAGGCATCTAAATGGACCAATGTAAGTAGCGGGGTACCCCAGGGATCGGTACTAGGACCAATTCTCTTTCTAATTTACATCAACGACATAGATGAGGGTCTCACCTGCACAATCTCAAAATTTGCTGACGATACAAAAATTGCAAATAGCGTACTCTCAAAAGAACAAGTTGACGATATGCAACACAATCTAGATAAATTGTCATGTTGGGCCCAAATTTGGCAAATGAGTTTCAATGCGGATAAATGTAAAGTACTACATGTCGGATACCTAAATGAGAAAGCAAACTATTCGATGAATGGCACTCAGCTTAAGAATGTAAACAGAGAAACTGATCTGGGAGTAACAATATCGAGTAACCTAAAACCGAGTCAACAATGTTCAGAAGTTGTTAAGAAGGCAAACAAAATAATTGGCTTTATAGGCAGATCATTTGAGCATAAATCCAAAGAAGTTATCCTAACCCTTTACAATTCCTTAGTCCGCCCTCTTCTGGAATACTGCGTTCAATCCTGGTGCCCTTATTACCAAAAAGATATAAACAAGCTAGAACGAGTTCAACGTAGAGTTACCAAAATGATACCTAGCCTAAAGAACAAACCATACGAAGAGCGTCTTAGAGAATTAAATCTATTTCCTTTAACCCAGCGCAGATTAAAGAGGCGACTTAATTCAAGTGTTCAAAATCATCAAAGGCATCGACAATATGAACTGTAGTAAGTACTTCACTATCGACCAATCTAATTACACGCGGGGAAAACGGTTGCAAAATTATTGGTAAATCTTTTAACTCGCACGAATCCAAGAATTTCTTCTTCAATCGAGTTGTCAACTTGTGGAATGGGCTTCCCCGAGACGTTATAGACTGCAGCACCGTTGATTCATTTAAATTCCGCCTAGACAAATATCTCGCATCAAACCCGCGACTGACTGCGTTTGTAAATGAATAACTTTATCCTCCCCTCAGTTACTAACCCATATGTCCCCTACTAACTTCCTAGTCCTGCCACGTTAGTGGCAGGGCAGTAGTTCCCTTTCCAATGTTCCCATACCCACTCTAAACCACTGTTTGGACACTTGATCCTCAGTGTTTTGTAGGAGAAGCAGCCTAGAAGGGTCACTAGATTTGTTGTTGCTTGATTTCCTTTGTACTCCTTTGTACTCCTTTGTACTCTCTCTCTCTCTCTCTCTCTCTCTCTCTCTATATATATATATATATATATATATATATATATATATATATATATATATATATTAGTAAAGCCAGGTAATACATTTTCTTTAATACATACGAGGTTGAAAGAAATGGCAATTTCTGCGTTGGAAATTTTATTATTCAAAGTTGATAATGCTGGTTGTCCAGTGAAACGCGTCGTATATCCTGTATCATCATGTACATTTATGTAACCCTGTACCACCATGAATTTTGCTCATCTCCTTCATCTACTTCCTGCCACCCAGCGAAAACTCATCAGAGACCTGGAAACTTTGAATAATAAAATTTCCAACGCAGAAATTGCCATTTCTTTCAACCTCGTATGTATTAAAGAAAATATATATATATATATATATATATATATATATATATATATATATATATACACGCTATCTGTATAAGCCATTTGAATATCACAAGGAAGTCTTAAAGTGCATAAGTATATATATTATTTACTCTTAGTTCTTTTTTTAGCTCTGTTTATCTATTTCACCTACAAATATGTATATATAAATGTCCATTCATATAATGTATATGTGTATCTGTCTGCCTGTCCGTTTAACTGATTGAATATTCAGTAAGTGTTATATAGCTTTCCCTACCAGCCCAGCCACTTAGAACCAGTGACATAAATGTTGGGAAGTGGTTCACTCGTTACTACCCTATATGTTAGGTTTATTGTTGGTTCTGAAAAGTAAGCCTTGGTTCAGGTGATCTATCTATCTATCTATTGCCTGACGCCGTGATCCCCGAAGGGGTGGCCACGAACGAACCGCCCCCATGCACCTCTGTCCCCAGTCAGTCGACGCCCCTCCCCCCAACCAGCACCGCCTTCGTTCATGTAGTTCCTCACTCCATCCTTCCACCTCATATTCGGTCTACCTCTCCCCCTCTGTCCCTCCACCTCGCTCTCGTACACCCTCTTAGTCATTCTCTCGCTTTCCATACGTTCCATATGGCCGAACCATCTCAAGTTGTTCCTTTTCACACTTTCCAGCACATCTACCTCCACACCACACCTCCTTCTTACTTCCTCATTAGTCTGTCTATCCCTCCATGTAACTCCGCACGCACTCCTTAAGTAATTCATTTCCACTGCTCTCACTCTTGGTCTGAGTCTCTCAACCAACGTCCATGCTTCGCTTCCGTAAGTCAGTGTCGGGATTACCACACTGTCATGCAAGGACTTCTTCACTTCCATACTGACCACCCTATTTCTTGTTACTGCTTTTAGCGTTCCTACAACCCTCTTCCCCTGTTGTACCCTCTCCCGCACCTCTTCATCCATAGTCCCATCTTTACTCAACACACTGCCCAGATACTTAAAAGAGTTGACGATCTCCATAGCCTGACCGTTCAGCTTCACCTCACACTCTGTGACTTCACCCCTTTCGAAGACCATAACCTTGCTCTTCCCCGTATTTACCTTCAAATTCCGTTTTCGCACACTGTTCCAAACTCATTTACCAGACCCTGCAACTCCCATTCATTATCACTCATCAGAACTGTATCATCCGCAAACAGCAGTATAGGTAGCTTCCACTCAATTCCCTCCCTTTTCAGCGATACACCAACATCCACTGCTCTTGATAGTATTTCTTTCATAACTCCATCCATATATACAGTAAACAACCACGGGGACATCACACACCCCTGTTTCAAAACCAACATTCAGGTCAAAGAACTCGCTCTGCTCACTCTCCACACGTACTGCCGCCTTTGCACCCTCATACATGCTCTTCACTGCTTTCAGCAACTTGCCCTCTACTCCGTATATTCTAAGTACTTTCCACAAACCTTCTCTATCCACTCTGTCATAGGCCTTCTCCAAGTCCATAAAGGCAACATACACCTTTTGTTTCTTCTCCAGATACTTCTCCACAACACAATTCAGGGTAAAAATCTGATCTACACATCCTCTTCCCTTCCTAAAACCTCCCTGCTCGTCGCCTATCCATTTCTCCGTTCTCACTCTCACTCTCTCAATCACTACCCTACTGTATACCTTCCCTACTACGCTTAGAAGACATATTCCTCGGTGGTTACCACACACTCCTCTTTCCCCTTTGCCCTTATATAGGGGGACTATTATGTCAGTCTTCCAGTGATAGGTGATAGGTCTATTATATATATACCGGTATATATATATATATATATATATATACTGTATATACCGGTACATATATGTTTCTAATCTCTCAGTGGGGTTCGAACCGCCGATCGTCAGGACGATAGCCGACGCTTTAATCAACTACACCATATATATATATATATATATATATATATATATATATATATATATATATATATATATATATATATATATATACTGTATACCGTATATATATATTATATGTTTTTACCCTCAGTCCATATTTTAATCAACTACACCGCGGTGTGATAAAGAATAGTTAACCGTTTCTTGTTCATATTCAAGAAATGAAGGAATCCTATTTGGAGAAACTATTTCATTTCATATCAAGTCGTAGGACCCATATTCCAGAGTACCATACGGGAAGTTTTACAATTTGGCCAAGTATCTCGGGTTAAAGTGATATAATTTACTTCTTACCCAACCAGGGACTAGAGGTATTATTTTTAAGTTATATCTCGCAAATCCACGTGAGCTACTAAATGTTTATATTCTCAGCCGAGACTCAACCACAGACAGTCAAGTCCCGGCTGAGAGTAACAAGATTTAGTAGCTCATGTGTATGTGTGAGATATACTTAATTTTAATAGCTCTCATGCTTGGCTGGGTGAGAATTTAATTGAATTTCAACCCGAGTTGCGTGGGAATAGTTGTAAAATTCCCTGAATGATAGTCTGGAATATGTTTTCTACTATTTAATATAAAAGGGGATACTTTATCCAAGTAGGATTTCTCCATCTCCATAATGTAATTAGGAAAGGGTTAACTATTTTTGATGACGCATTATATATATATATATATATATATATGTATATATATATATATATATATATATATATATATATATATGTATATATGTGTGTGTAAATATGTTGGCTAATATTAAAGGCCTTCTAGATTCCAAGGGCTCGGTTCTTGTCCAGGTCTTTTTTTTGTGTCCGTGCCCGAGTGGTCCAGTTTATATATAGATTGTCGGCCTCTCTCCCTCTGTGATCCAACATGGCTGACAAGACCTCCACTCTTTCCCTTGCTCGCTCGCTCTTTGTCTCTCTCTCTCTCTCTCTTTCATCTCTACTGCTTTCATTCTATCATACTTTTCCCCTATTCTCTCTTCTTTCATCCCTTTCTATTTACTAGTGTGTGTGTCCCTATTCGCTCTACTTTATCTAGTTGTTCTTAGCTTCCTTACCTTCCTCTAGCTCCTCGCTCCTACTATTATTGTATCTTTAATTCTTATATTATTATTTTCATCCTCACACATATTCTCTCATCCTTTCTGCTTAGTCTTATTCTTCTTTAGTTTCTATATTCTTTCCTTCGGTCGCTTTTAAGGAGAGATTTCCACTTGAGGGACTTTTTTCTTGACTCCTTTTTCCCTCATGTCTAGCCCCCTTGCTTTTGAGATTTTAAGACGTTCGCCCCATTAGTTTGGCGATTTTAAGAATTTACGGCCCATTCCGTCAATTTTAAGATCTTTCGTGCCATTTAGGTGTCGATTTTATCCTGGCGAGCGATAGCGAGCCTGTAATTTAAGAGCAACCGGCCTTCGGCCGGGAAATTTTTCTACCGAAAAATTTACAAATTTATCTTGAAAGGGGGTCAAAGGGGTGACATTTTTAGATTGCTGGAGGAGTAGGAAACATACTAAAAACCTCCCCTTAACTCTCCACCTTTTTATCTCCACTGCTATAACTGCCTCATCTTTGGTTCTTTTTACTATTTTCTCCTTATTAATTATTCTGATATATATATACTGTATATATATATATCAAGTATATCTCACAAATAATCGACGTGAGCTAATAAATGTTTATATACTCCCTCCCGGACTCGAACCTCCGACATTTAGAAAGAGTGTCCAAGCTATTAATCCACTACATTTATTAGCCCACGTATATTTGTGAGCTGTATTTGATATTAATGACTGGATTTAGTTATAATAAACCCGTCAAGTTGTATTATAATAGTCTGGAGATAGATAATAAAAAAACCCCGTTAAGTTGTATAAAATAGTTTGGAGGTAGTTATAAGAAAACCCGTTAAGTTGTATAAAATAGTTTGGAGGTAGTTATAATAAAACCCGTTAAGTTGTATATAATAGTTTGGAGGTAGTTATAATAAAACCCGTTAAGTTGTATATACTGAATAGTCTGTATGCAGCTATATTAAAACCAAACTTGGCGTCTTCTGCTTAAAAAAGGTTAATAAAGATATTAAGTAATACCCCGTTCTTAACATTAATCATCAATTACAAACCCCAATGCACTTGAAAATACTAATGAAAGCCTATCGTCCTCCCGGGATTCGAACTAGTGACACCACACCCAGAACATAAGCATCGAAACCATTACACCACCAACACAGTTAAATAACAAGCGCTACCACTATAACGGTAGCACACGACCTTTAAGGGGAGGTAATTAGTTTGTTCCCTAGACCTCCATCAAGCTTAAAATTACACCCCCTTGAGTCCCTTTCAAGATAAATGTGTATATTTTTCGGTAGAAAAATTTCCCGGCCGAAGGCCGGTTCCTCTTAAATTACAGGCTTGCTATCGCTCGCCAGGATAAAATCGACACCTGAATTGCACGAAAGGTCTTAATATGGGGTGAAGGTTCTTAAAATCGCTAAACTAATGGGGCAAACGTTTTATAATATCAAAAGCAAAGGGGCTAAACAAGAGGGAGAAAGGGGTCAAGAAAAAAAAATCCCTCAAGTGGAGATCTCCCCTTAAACAAGCTTTACACAAACCAAACTGCGAGCCTATACACCAACTTCTAGCACACGACCTTTAAACAAACTTTACACAAACCAAACTGCTGCCTTATACACCAACTTCTAGCACACGACCTTTAAACAAGCTTTACACAAACCAAACTGCTCCCTTATACACCAACTTCTAGCATACGACCTTTGAACACGACTTTTCACAAACCAAACTGCGGCCTTACACACCAACTTCTAGCACACGACCTTTGAACACTTTTCACAAACCAAACTGCGGCCTTACACACCAACTTCTAGCACACGACCTTTGAGCACGACTTTACACAAACCAAACTGCTGCCTTACACACCAACTTCTAGCACACGACCCTTGAACACGACTTTACACAGACCAAACTGCGAGTCTATACACCAACTTCTAGCACACGACCTTTGAACACGACTTTACACAGACCAAACTGCGAGTTTATACACCAACTTCTCCCCCCCTTAAAGTTTGTCAGAATAAAAATATCAATATGAGAGGCGCGCTACAGCCAAACTTCCTATCAATTATCGACTCCGCTGGGATTTTTGACGGAGAACGTCGGAGTAGGAACGACCTTTTTTCGTCCCTGACAACCAAATTATGAACTTGAGATTAATCTTTTCGCCAGGTTAATAAAATATAGTATAGTTGAAGTGTTTGGAGAGCCAGAGAAGATGTGTTTACTATTGTTTATTATTATTTTGAATGTTTAAATTGCGCTTTCAGTATTATGACGCCTTTGCGCATTTTAGTGCAGCTATTTGTAAGTGATATATATACAGTATATGTGTGTGTGTGAGATTTTATGTTTTGTTTTGTTTTGTTTTTCTGATGTGTTGTGATGTCCCTGTTCGGGCTCTGTCTCGAATCGGCCAGCCCCATAAAAAAAACGAAAACGGGGGAAGGTGCCATAGTATATACATATATCTATATATATATATATATATACCGGTACTGTATATACAGTATATATAAATCAGCCTTCACACCCTTGATGCATCTTAGACACGTTATTAATAAATCGATATCTAAACTCACACTCACTGCCTCCCCCTGTGTAATCTTTATATCTGAGCTATAGTAGTGTATTGTAATTGGGAGTGGAGGAATCATGTAAGGGCCGCTTATTTTGAAAATGGGATAGGAAGTGTCATGAAGCCACCATAATCTGCATGTGAACCTACTCAATAAACGCTGAGTAGCATACTAAATATCACTCAAACGAATAACACTCCTGGAGTTCTTTCGTTTTAGAAGTAGTGGTAGTAGTAGTAGCAGCAGTAGTGGTCGTAGAAGTAGTAGTAGTAGTATTGTTGTATTATTATTAAGAGGAAGAATAAGGAGGCCATCATATAATATAAGGGTAGGTATGGTGGAGTGGTCTTGCCACTGGACTGGTAATCCAAAGGTCCCGGGTTCAAATCCCGATATGTCAATGGGAAGATATTATTGGGATGGAATTTGTGCTGTACCTAGTATCAGTGCATTACCACAAAGCCCACCGAAACGCAAAAAAAAAAAAAAAAATACCCTCATTGTTCCCTGATTAAATAGCACTGTACGAATATTCCCATATTCAAAATATGCTACAGGGGGGCAATCCCTAGTGAGTTAATTGCTCAATAGGTGGCGTTCTGAGAGTGAGAGTTCGAGTCGAGGAGGTGAGACAGTGAA
>CM064504.1:26850469-26877969 GCA_032716605.1 Paralithodes platypus | reverse complement strand
GCTCGCTATCGCTTGCCAGGAAATAAATCGACACTTAAATTACACGAAAAATCTTAGTAATGACAAAGAAATGGGGCGAAAGCTTTTAAAATCGCCAAGTTAATGGGTCGAACGTCTTAAAATCTGAAAACTAATGGGGCTAAGCATGAAGAAGAAGGGGGACAACGAGTGACATTCTTTAAAGGGGTAGTGGATGTTTTTTTGTTTTGTTTTTTACCTATATATTCAATTATTCATATAATTTTTATCTTCCTCGCTAGACCTCCATCAAGCTTAAAAAAAAAAAAAAATATTCCCCCCTTCCAGATAAATGTGTACATTATTCGGTAGAAAAATGTCCTGGCCGAAGGACGGTTCCTCTTAAAATTACAGGGCTCTATCGCTCGCCAGGAAAAAATCGACACCTAAATGGCACGAAAGGTCTTAAAATTGACAACGAAATGGGGCGAAAGGTGATAAAATCGTCAAACTAATGGGCCGAACGTCTTAAAATTTCAAAATAAATGGGGCTAAACACGAGGGAAAAAGTGGTCCAGAAAACCACTGGACCAGGATCTCTTCTTAAATCACACCTTAATCCCACCCTCACCCACTTACCCACCCTTCACTCACCCAAGCATACCTCCAGTCACCCTAGCTTAGTCCCAATAACACACACACACACACACACACACACACACACACACACACAGACACACAGACACACACCATACCCCATCACACACCCTAATTACCCTTTTGCTGTAACCCCATAACGTGTTCTCAGTTTCTCACACCCAATCACGACCCTCCACCCTCTTTACCCAGTCACACACCCTAACAATAACCTCCTACAGTAGCTTGAACCCAAAAACACACTCTCACGCCTTCACACCCCAATCACACACTCCGATCTTCCAACACCCATGTCCATTCCTGCAAACATACACACACACACACTCTCTAAATACACCCTAGCTTGAGCCCTATAACACACTCTCACTTTCTCGCACCCCAATCACTCACACCTCCCCACCCACCACGCCTATTTTCATACCTCGAAGCACAGTATATACACTCAATCAAGTACTCTAATTACATCCAAAAGTATTTCGAACTCCATAACACACTCTTACTTCGCACCCTCCACACCTATCTCATATCTTCAAGCATATACAGGTATACTCAATCACACACTCTAATTATACCCAACAGTAATACGAACTCCATAACACACTCTCACTTTCTTGCACCCCGATCAATTACACCTTCCCACCCACCACATATATGTTCATACCTCCAAGCATATATACTCAATCACACACTCTAATTTCACCCACATAACACGCTCTCATTTTCTCGCACCCCAATCACTCACACCTCCCCACCCTCCACACCCGAAATAGCCCCTCACAGTCAAGTGGAGGGGCCCCAGTAACAACCATACCCCCACCACACCCCCCCGTCCCCCCGATCAATGACAAGACACGCCACCTGCCTGCCTGCCCTGCCGTCACACTCACCTTCAAGTCTAAAGTAATCGGTCAACTAAATATTGTACTGTTCAGTTTAAGGGGACAGTGGTTATGTTTGGGGTCTATTTATTTATATATAAATATATATTTGGAACAGTGTGCGAAACACGGAATTTGAAGGTAAATGCAGGGAAGAGCAAGGTTATGGTCTTCGAAAGGGGTGAAGTCCCAGAGTGTGAGGTGAAGCTGAACGGTCAGGCTATGGAGATCGTCAGCTCTTTTAAGTATCTGGGCAGTGTGTTGAGTAAAGATGGGACTATGGATGAAGAAGTGCGGGAGAGGGTACAACAGGGGAAGAGGGTTGTAGGAACGCTGAAAGCAGTAACAAGAAATAGGGTGGGCAGTATGGAAGTGAAGAAGTCCTTGCATGACAGTGTGGTAATCCCGACACTGACTTACGGAAGTGAAGCATGGACGTTGGTTGAGAGACTCAGACCAAGAGTGAAAGCAGTGGAAATGAATTACTTAAGAAGTGCGTGCGGAGTTACATTGAGGGATAGACAGACTAATGAAGAAGTAAGAAGGTGTGGTGTGGAGGTAGATGTGCTGGAAAGTGTGAAAAGGAACAACTTGAGATGGTTCGGCCATATGGAACGTATAGAAAGCGAGAGAATGACTAAGAGGGTGTACGAGAGCGAGGTGGAGGGACAGAGAGGGAGAGGTAGACCGAAGGAGAGGTGGAAGGATGGAGTGAGGAAGTATATGAACGAAGGCAGTGCTGGTTGGGGGGAGGGGCGTCGACTGACTGGGGACAGAGGTGCATGGAGGCGGTTCGTTCGTGGCCACCCCTTCGGGGATCACGGCGTCGGGCAATAGATAGATAGATATATATATATATATTCATATATTCATATATTTGTTTAGTTTCCTCGCTAGACTTTTATCAAGCTTAAAAAACACTCTCTAAACCCCCCTTCAAAATAATTTTGTACATTTTTCGATAGAAAAATGGCCCGGCCGAAGACCGGTTTCTCTTAATATTACAGGCTCGCTCTCGCTCGCCAGGAAAAGATCGACACCTAAATGCCACGAAAGGTCTTGATATTGATATAGAAATGGGACGAAAGGTTTTAAAATCGACACACTAACCGAACTTCTTAAAATCTGAAAACTAATGGGGCTAAACAAAAGGAAGAAGGGGGACCAGAACAACGACCCATCTCCCCTTAATTAAAGCCGGTATCACACGAGCACTTTTTCCCTCAACATTTATCCTCAACACTGGTCTGGCAGCTTATGAGGTCAACGTCTAAAATATTTCGGTTACCTAAAGTCATCTATCATCATTCTAGTTACCAATACCAGTATTAAATATACCAGAAATGTTGCCAGAAAAATGTTGACAATCGAATGTTGACAATAAAAGCTCTCGTGTGATACCGGCTTAAGTTGGCAGTGTATTCGAACCCCACCCGTATGATTATGATTATGTATGAACACGGTTGGTTGGCAGTGGTGCGTGCAGTGTCCATTGGAGCTAATAAACAAGGATGAACTTCTATTATGTCCAAGTTATGAAAACCAATTGAACCCATCTTTAGTAACTATTAACCCCTTCAGCACGATTACGTAATTGCCATTATATTCTGGTTAAAATTTAATTATTTTGTTTAGTTAATATTATTGCATGATTCTGCCTATATTCTAGCGATTTTTTTTTTTTTTTTTTTTGAGGGGGGGGGGAATTTGGTGCATCAATACCGAAAACTAGAATAGGTGGCTGAATAAACCTCTTTTAGTTAAGGGGAGGTATTTACTTTGTTCCCTAGACATCCATCAAGCTTAAAATTACACCCCCTAGACCCCCTTTCAAGATAAATTTGTACATTTTTCGGTAGAAAAAATTTCCGGCCGAAGGCCGGTTTCTCTCAAATTACATGCTCGCTATCGCTCGCCAGGAAAATATCGACACTTATATGGCACGAAAGTTCTTAAAATTGACAGAAATGGGGTGAAAGTTCTTAAAATCGACAAAGTAAAGGGGGCGAGCGTCTTAAAATCTAAAAAGCAATGGGGCTAAACATGAGAGAGAAAGGGGTCCAGAAAAAAATCCCTCAAGTGGAAACCTCCCCTTAAATAGTCACTTGAGTCAGTAATTTTGTAGGTTGATTTTTGTTTTCCCTTTGTTTTATTATCATTGCAGGTGGGTAATGATATGTATTTATTTATGTTTTTCTGGACCCCCTTCTCCCTCATGCTTAGCCCCTTTAGTTTTTCAGATTGTATGATGTTCGGCCCATGAGTTTGGCGATTGTAAGACCTTTCGCCTCTTTTCTTTGTCAATATTAAGACTTTACGTGTCATTTAGGTGTCAATAGCGATAGCGAGGCTGTAATCTAGGAGGAACCGGCCTACCGAAACAAAATTACAAATATATCTTGATGGGGGATTCCGGGTTTTTTATTTTATTTTATTTAAAGTTTGATATAGGTATAGGAAGGAAACTAGAAAAAATATTATAATAATGAAAATTTAGACCCCAAAAAAGGAACCAGTAAAGCCAATAAAGATCTTGTGTTCGCGGCTTCCTAATGCTAAGCCGAATGGATGTCATAATAAGGGTTAACTATCTCGCGCTATTCTCACCGTTAACTATCTCGCGCTATTCTCACCGTTAACTATCTCGCTCTATTCTCACCGTTAACTATCTCGCGCTATTCTCACCGTTAACTATCTCGCGCTATTCTCACCGTTAACTATCTCGCGCTATTCTCACCGTTCATTATCGGTTCTGGCTGGTGTCGTAAAAGCAGAGAACGCCGAAGCCAGTCTTAAGGGGACAGTGGTCATTTGTTGCGTCTACTGTCTATATGTATACATTAAATATATTCATTTATTTTTTGTATTTTCCTCGCTAGACCTTCATTTAGCTTAAAATACATTCCCTAGACCCCCTTCAAGATAATGTTGTATATTTGTCGGTAGATAAATATCCTGGCCGGTTGCTCTTAAAATTGCAGGCTCGCTATCGCTCGCCAGGAAAAAATCGACACCTAAATGTCACGAACGGTCTAAATATTGACAAAGAAATGGGGTGCAAATTCTTAAAATCGCCAAACTAATGGGCTGAATGTCTTAAAGTCTAAACATTAATGGAACTAAACATGAGGGAGAAGGGGGACTAGAAAAACGATCCCTCTCCCCTTAAGGCCGGGCCTACAGTCCATACATTATATTTAGTTCAGAAATCGTGACCCCAAACTTTTGTAACTAAAAAAGGGCTAGAGCAAATGGGCTGGTAAATGTCCACACCTATTCCCTGTCTGACCCTTCATAAATGGTAGAAATATTAGCTCGATTATTCTAGTCTTATTTGAATAATAGAGGTTTAGTAGTCAAGATATTTGGCCTACGTAAAAATGATAGACCTCTCTCTCTCTCTCGCTCTCGCTCCCTCTCTGATCATAATAGAACCATGTCCATATCCTTGAAATTAGAACAACCCAACCCTGAGACTACTACCGCATATATGAGAGTACCATTAGATATATTTACATATGGTTACATGATGCAGATTACCTCTACTCCATAGTTTGATCATAAGCAGTATTATTGTTTTATGTGTTGACCTTCATATGATTGTACTGCACTTTTGATATCTAACATCAATCAGTCCATTTAAATATTTACCGTCCTAAAATATAACTAGCTTAGGTCAGTCTTCTCTGAGTGAAAAACAAAAACAAAATATAATGTTAAATACTTTGCTTTAGTACTGAATGTGTCAGATTATGATTGCAAAATTCACATGGGAGTTTGAAAATATTTTGAAAATAAATATAGACTAATTGACTGGCTGACCAATATTTCTCCAAAGGACGCGTCACATGGGCATTTCTCCTTTTTTTTTTTTTTTTTTTTTTTTTTTTTTTCATAGGTAATACCCGACTCTTGGAAAATAGAAAATATCGCTGAAGTCAGTCACTCAAGCATATAATTTGAATTCGTATTACGTAAGTACTCGAATTTTATTATGGTGACAAGTATATAAGGTAGTTATTGGCAAAATCAGCGAAAACGTGATGGAAAGTAAAAGTAAAAAAAAAGTAAAAGTAAGTGCTAAGTGGGGTGACATGCTTTTTTCACTCCTTTTTTTTCTGGCTTGTATCCATTCGGCCCCATTCAGCCTACTGTTTTAAGACGCTTAACCCCATCCAGGTGTCGATTTCTTCCTGCATTGTATGAAGAAATCCGGCTTCGCTGGAGACATTTTTGTATCGAAAAATGTACAAATTTAGCCTGCTGTCAAAAACATTAACAAATATGCTGACTCGCTACCGCTCGCCAGGAAAAAATCGACACCTGGATGAGAATAAACGTCTTAAAGCAATAGGCTGAATGGGGCCGACTGGATACTTCCCAGAGAAAAAGGGAGAGAGAGAACAAAAACGAGGTTGGTCCCCTTAAACAAAATAAACTACTCGTACGGAACCACCCTGGTGTAAAAACGGTGCCTAAATATGTTAATTTAATTATTTGTCTGAATAACCCGCTAATTTCCCAACCAAACCTTTGGTACAGATGATTACCGGTTAATCTATCTATCTATAGTGTATTTAACCTTTTGATTACTTTATCGTCTGTATTTGCATTTTAAGGGCAAATATAGAGTATAAAATATGTCATCGTATTTAATTTACTATATTCATCATTATCGACCAGCTTCTCTCTCTCTCTCTCTCTCTCTCTCTCTCTCTCTCTCTCTCTCTCTCTCTCTCTCTCTCTCTCTCTCTCTCTCAATTTATCTGAGTTAAGGAGAATAATACCCACCCACTTTTGACATACCGCAATTAGGATGTAATTACTGCCAGCTGAGGGTTGGAGAGACAGAGGTCACTATACATAGACCGTAGGAGAGACAGACTAAACAGTGACCACGTGGTTAAATAGAGTTTCGGTTATTTTTAGGAGGACGCTCCCTTTAAAAAGCGATATCCATTTCTAGTACAAAGGAAAATTAATTGAACATTAATTTTCAGAAATTTCGTTTAAAATAAGTTTAGTTAACCAATTTGTCAAAATGAACTAGTTAAGTTAAAGTTAATAACTTAATCGGTTAATTGACAAAATGTTAAATTAAGTAACTTAATTGACCCAACTCTGATATACAGTATATATATATATAAAACAATGGCAAATTTAGTCATTTTGTCCGAAGATTACATTAAGCTACTTGCATCCTCTTCTTCTTATACACACCAACTCTTCCAGGTGTTGAGAATCTTACAAAGAAGTACAATCTGGTCACCTTCTTTACCTTGCCTCTCTGCCTTTGTGCTCTTAACTAAACCACTTTCTCACACGCTCTTTCCCTCTTTTGTTGTTGGGTTTCTTGCTGGTGTTTGTGTTTTGTTATTCTTTTTATTTTTATGTGTGGATCTTACTGTTATATACTTGTGGCTCGACTGATGGAGCGTCTCTCTCTCTCTCTCTCTCTCTCTCTCTCTCTCTCTCTCTCTCTCTCTCTCTCTCTCTCTTTTTCTCTCTCTCTCTCTCTCTCTCTCTCTCTCTCTCTCTCTCTCTCTCTCTCTCATATTTAGAAATAGGCTGGACTCATACCATAGAGAATTGGTCTGGTGTATATACAAATTACTTATAAACGCAATCTGGCAGAGATTAACACTATTTAAGTATCTACTTTCCCTTACTCTCTTGGTTGCTATCTCTACTAGGATTAAGTTTTGGCCACCTCGCTGGGATCGTAAGACCCATGTGGCCAATATATCTATGTAAATCTCTCTCTCTCTCTCTCTCTCTCTCTCTCTCTCTCTCTCTCTCTCTCTCTCTCTCTCTCTCTCTCATCCCCTTATTTGTTTGCATGAGCTGTAGCTAAGCTCTAGCTTAACTGCCCTGTAGTTGCTTTGCATGTAATTTTGCTGTATTTTTGACTGATAAACGTTTGTTTATCGAGACTGCTTTTGTTTACATTTGTACCGGTTAGTGACGACCGACGCTCTAAAGTAAACAAACTACTTGCTTGTTTCATATTATTATAAAGTTCTAGCACTTATTGTAGATATTTTAGCCCTCACTGTAGTTAAGTGCTTAGCAAACCACCCAGTAGTTATCTTGCATGACATTGTACTGTAGTTTTGACTGATAGACGTTTGTTTTTCAAAATTCTATTTGTCAAGTTAGTAGAGACGCCGCCGATACCAGCGCCACCTGTGTACGCATAAACAACCCCTCTTCTTGTATTTTATATATCAAAGTCTAGCCAATACTGTACTCGGTTGAACTTTTTATCTTGGTTATCTATATAAATCGCACACACTAACATTTGTCAAGATAGTTTTAATATTGGGTTAGAATAATTTAGTTACTGTAATACTTTTTGATAGCCAATTTATTAATCGAATTTCAGATACTTGTCACCCTATTAATAGGCCTCTCACACTCTTGCCAGGGATATTACTAACTCCATTATTATTATTATTGTGTCGACCACTGTATAAACTAATATACAGGCTTTAGCCTAACTGTGTCATACTGCTAACATAATTTTATTTTTATTTTCAGGCATAAAATTGTGTTCTATTGCTAACATATTCTTTTTGTGATTAACATATTCTTTTTGTGCTTCACAGGCATTAATTTTACCATATTGCTAACCAATATTTTTGTTACTGTACTGTATACGGCTTTCCAGTTTTCTCACTAGGCTAAATTAACCCTCTCCCACTTTTTTTTCCAGTAAATTTTGTAACAAACTACTAGTCCATATGCAATTTTCAGGCTTTAACTGTGTCATACTGCTAACATAAATTTTTGTTTTATTTTCAGGCATAAATTGTGTTCTATTGCTAACATATTTGTTGTGATTTACAGGCATAATATTCTTTTTGTAATTAACATATTATTTTTGTGATTTACAGGCATTAATTGTACCATTTTGCTAACAAATACTTGTTGTTACTGTACTGTATACTGTTTTCCAGTTTTCTCACTAGGCTACATTAACCCTTTCCCACTTTTTGTTTTTTTCCAGTAAATTTTGTAACAAATTTCTAGTCCATTTGTGATTTTCAGGCTTTAACTGTGTCATACTGCTAACATCATTTTTTTTTTTTTTCAGGCATAAATTGTGTTCTATTGCTAACATATTTTTTGTGATTTACAGGCATATTAATTTTATCATATTGCTAACAACATTTTGTGTGATTTTCAGGAATTAATTGTATCACATTGCTAACATAAATTTTTTGTGATTTTCAGGCTTTAATTGTACCATTTTGCTAACATAAATTTGTGCGATTTTCAGGCATATTGTGATTATATTGTCATGGCGCCGCAACGAACCTGCACGAGTTGTTCCGGTAAATTTGGCCCTACCATGTTTGTTGATACTGATGTCCAAATTTGTAGATTTTACCAGCTCCGAGAGAAGATTGCGGATGAATTGAATGCAGCTCACCGCAAGATCGATGCCCTGACTACGAAGCTTGAATCCCTTCAAGAATTTGCCACACTCAACGTAGGAGTGCCCTCGGCCCAAGAAACCACTACGATGTCAACCGCCATTCCAGTGCATACAGTACCGGTACCGGTACCCACACCAGCAGCTACCTTAGATGTTGCAGAAAATAATAATGACTCTACTCTCACTCCCCCCCAGGACAACTTTCAGTTAGTGAGAAACAATGTGCATCCCAGTACCAGTACCAGGAAGGTCATCCCGACAACATGCCAAAACCGCTTCAAAATTCTTGCTATTGACGAGGAAGAGGAAACGGAAGAAGTTCGGCTTGTGGGCGACTCCATGGTCTGTGGCCAATTAACCGAGTTCTGCGCCAGGGCACCCAGGACCAGAAAGCGATTCTGTATCCCAGGTGGCAGTATGGACGACATTGTTGCGGCTGTGGAAGAGGTTTCCAGGCTCGCCCCCGCAAACACTACGTACGCCATCCACGTTGGATCTAACGATGTCCAACGGACGCGGTCAGAGGAACTACTTTGCAAGTACCGACGGCTGATCAGGTCCTTCAAGGAAAAATCTAATAGAATCTTAATTTCAGGAATTGTTCCCCGGATTGATGTAGAAAACCGATTCTACAACATAGCTACCAGTACAAATCGCCGACTAGCCAAACTCTGCAGGGAGGAGGACATCGGCTTTGTCGACACATGGGATCATTTTTACTATGATAAATCTTTGTTTTCAGGAGATGGTGTACATCTCAATGAAGTAGGAGCTGCACGTCTTGGTCGTCTGCTGAACGATGCAGTCAAGGATTTCCGTTCAAAAAACGGGGTCAACCCGGGGTGTCCGGGGGTAGTGTAAGTCAAATGCGAACTGAAAATTCAGACAATGCACTATCAGTAACATCCAACTCTAATACTCTTAAGGTGTTTTATGTAAATGCTCGTAGCATACGCAATAAATTTTCAGATCTAGAGGAAATCGTGTTTACAGAACATTATGATATCATCGGCATTACAGAATCTTGGTTAAATACGGAAGACAGAGACTTTTTAGCCGAATATACGCTTCCTGGTTATACAATGTTTGAGAAAAGTCGGATCAATAGAAATGGAGGAGGAGTTCTGTTTTTTATAAAGGAAAGTCTTAATCCCGTCTTAATGCCAAAACCTCAAATTGCGAATATAGACATATCTTACGTACTATTAAAAAATAAACGAGGAACTAAAATAACACTAGCTTTATTATACAGACCCCCAGCTCAATCAGTGCAAACTGACAGTGAAATTTATGAACAAATTGCAGAAATAACTAACATACAAGATACCGTAATTCTTGGCGATTTCAACTTACCCATGACTAAATGGGGCGATATTCTTACTTCACACTCTGGACACGACCTCTATGCTAACTTGCAAGAGAGTTCACTTTTTCAATATGTACAATCTCCGACCCGTGGTAATAATGTGCTTGACCTTGTACTCGCAACTAAAGAAGAATTAATAGAGAATTTGAATGTTGGTGATGAATTCAGTAACAGCGACCATCGTACGATATCTTTCACTTTCAAGTTTACTAGTAACAAATCAAATAGCAGCATTGAGAAAGTCCCTAATTTCACGAAAGCAAATTTTCATAAACTTAAATCAAAGCTTAAAGAAACTGACTGGAGCTTTCTGACTAACAATAACGACATAAATACATCTTGGGAGTGTTTCACAACCACTTACCTTAAGGCAGTGCAAGACTGCATACCATCAAAAATACGGCATCCAGGCCATAATGATAAGCCCAAATTGTGGAATAAAGATATTTCAGACTGTCTGCTTGCTAAAAAAATTTGCTAATGATAGATTAAAATCCTCACAAAATGACGAAGAACGGGTGAAATTTGTAGACCTACGACGCAAAGCCAAAAAGTTAATTAAGCAAAGTAAAAAGACCCTGGAGTTACATGTTGCAAATCAAAGTAAAACAAACCCGAAAGAATTCTATAGTTATATCAGAAAGAAAAAAGTAGTTACTTCAACTGTTGGACCGTTAGTGATGAAAATGGAGAATACACCAAAGACGAAGTACAAATGAGTAATGCCCTCAATACCTTCTTTGCATCAGTTTTTACAACCGAAGACCTCAGTGATATCCCTACACCATCGCCGATTCAGATTGATAATTCAGATGTTCTAAGCAATATCACCATTACAGAGAGAGAAGTATTGAATTGTTTAGATAAACTCAAGGTAAATAAAACGCCTGGACCTGATACAATCTCGCCTAGAGTTCTAAAGGAAGCTAAGGATGAGCTCTCCAAACCACTGACATTGTTATTCAATGAATCCTTATAGTCTGGGACTATGCCTGATCAGTGGAAGCTAGCCAACGTAACACCGATATTAAAAAAGGCAGCAAATCCCTACCCAGTAACTATCGTCCAATTAGCTTAACCTCAATTGTATGTAAAATGCTAGAAACGGTCATAAGAGACAGACTCGTAAATCACTTAGAGGCAAATAACTTGCTTAAAGATAGTCAACACGGCTTTCGTAAAAAACGTTCCTGTTTAGCAAACCTCTTAGACTTCTTCCACGATATCCTCAACCTCTACGATGAGAGTAAAGCTGTAGATATTATATACCTTGATTTTCAAAAGGCCTTTGACAAAGTTCCCCACAAACGTTTACTGCTAAAACTAAAAGCGCATGGAATACAAGACGGTGTGTTGAAATGGATAGAAAATTGGCTCAGCGACAGAAAGCAAAGAGTAGTCATAAACGGTAAGGCATCTAAATGGACCAATGTAAGTAGCGGGGTACCCCAGGGATCGGTACTAGGACCAATTCTCTTTCTAATTTACATCAACGACATAGATGAGGGTTTCACCTGTACAATCTCAAAATTTGCTGACGATACAAAAATTGCAAATAGCGTACTCTCAAAAGAATATGTTGACGATATGCAACACAATCTAGATAAATTGTCATGTTGGGCCCAAATTTGGCAAATGAGTTTCAATGCAGATAAATGTAAAGTACTACATATTGGATACCTAAATGAGAAAGCAAACTATTCGATGAATGGCACTCAGCTTAAGAATGTAAACAGAGAAACCGATCTGGGAGTAACAATATCAAGTAACCTAAAACTGAGTCAACAATGTTCTGAAGTTATTAAGAAGGCAAACAAAATAATTGGCTTTATAGGCAGGTCATTTGAGCATAAATCCAAAGAAGTTATCCTAACCCTTTTACAATTCCTTAGTCCGCCCTCTTCTGGAATACTGCGTTCAATCCTGGTGCCCTTATTACCAAAAAGATATAAACAAGCTAGAACGAGTTCAACGTAGAGTTACCAAAATGATACCTAGCCTAAAGAACAAACCATACGAAGAGCGTCTTAGAGAATTAAACCTATTTCCTTTAACCCAGCGCAGATTAAGAGGTGACTTAATTCAAGTGTTCAAAATCATCAAAGGCATCGACAATATGAACTGTAGTAAGTACTTCACTATCGACCAATCTAATTACACGCGGGGAAACGGTTGCAAAATTATTGGTAAATCTTTTAACTCACACGAATCTAAGAATTTCTTCTTCAATCGAGTTGTCAACTTGTGGAATGGGCTTCCCCGAGACGTTATAGACTGCAGCACCGTTGATTCATTTAAACTCCGCTTAGATAAATATCTCGCATCAAACCCGCGACTGACTGCGTTTGTAAATGAATAACTTTATTTTATCCCCCCCTCAGTTACTAACCCATCTGTCCCCTACTAACTTCCTAATCCTGCCACGGACATTAGTTCCAGGGCAGTAGTTCCCTTTCCAATGTTCCCTTACCCACTATAAACCACTGTTTGGATACTTGATCCTCAGTGTTTTGGAGTACAAGCAGCCTAGAAGGGTCACTAGACCTGTTGTTGCTTGATTTCCTTTGTACTCCTTTGTACTCTCTCTCTCTCTCTCTCTCTCTCTCTCTCTCTCTCTCTCTCTCTCGCTCTCTCTCTCTCTCTCTCTCTCTCTCTCACCTTCAGTCAATCAACCAATTTAGCCCAGACGCCATGTGCCGTACAAAAATCCTTGTTTTGTATTCAATGTTTCACTTTGCTCTCTCTCTCTATCTATCTATCTATCTATCTATATCTATCTATCTAATTGTGTTTGTTATGTGTATGGAGACAAAGGCTAAGCTGTCTGTAACAAATGTTCCCTCCAAAGTTGAAAAAAGTTACATAGAGCCAAAATCAGGTTGCGTTAGAATCAAAATGTCTGGACACATGGAGCTTGAACCAGTTTAAGTCATAGAGTGAGGGAAAGACAAAGTGGGGGAGAGAGTTCCAAATCTTACTTTTTGAGTAGAAGAACGACCGGGGAAATCGGATAACTCTTAAGGTAGAGAGTTGGACAGAATGGGGGTGAGAGTGTGTTGAAAGGCGGATTTCCCCCACTCTCCGTAATGGAGGAGGTATACACTGAGCAAGTTATGAAGAACATTGATTGTTGTAATAGCGGTAGAAGAATGAGGGAGATGCATCATTGCGGTGTGTACAGAGATACTGTAGGAAGAATGAGGGAGATGCATCATTGCGGTGTGTACAGAGATACTGTAGGAAGAATGAGGGAGATGCATCATTGCGGTGTGTACAGAGATACTGTAGGAAGAATGAGGGAGATGCATCATTGCGGTGTGTACAGAGATACTGTAGGAAGAATGAGGGAGATGCATCATTGCGGTGTGTACAGAGATACTGTAGGAAGAATGAGGGAGATGCATCATTGCGGTGTGTACAGAGATACTGTAGGAAGAATGAGGGAGATGCATCATTGCGGTGTGTACAGAGATACTGTAGGAAGAATGAGGGAGATGCATCATTGCGGGTGTGTACAGAGATACTGTAGGAAGAATGAGGGAGATGCATCATTGCGGTGTGTACAGAGATACTGTAGGAAGAATGAGGGAGATGCATCATTGCGGTGTGTACAGAGATACTGTAGGAAGAATGAGGATGATGCATCATTGCGGTGTGTACAGAGATACTGTAGGAAGAATGAGGGAGATGCATCATTGCGGGTGTGTACAGAGATACTGTAGGAAGAATGAGGGAGATGCATCATTGCGGTGTGTACAGAGATACTGTAGGAAGAATGAGGGAGATGCATCATTGCGGTGTGTACAGAGATACTGTAGGAAGAATGAGGGAGATGCATCATTGCGGTGTGTACAGAGATACTGTAGGAAGAATGAGGGAGATGCATCATTGCGGGTGTGTACAGAGATACTGTAGGAAGAATGAGGGAGATGCATCATTGCGGTGTGTACAGAGATACTGTAGGAAGAATGAGGGAGATGCATCATTGCGGTGTGTACAGAGATACTGTAGGAAGAATGAGGGAGATGCATCATTGCGGGTGTGTACAGAGATACTGTAGGAAGAATGAGGGAGATGCATCATTGCGGGTGTGTACAGAGATACTGTAGGAAGAATGAGGGAGATGCATCATTGCGGTGTGTACAGAGATACTGTAGGAAGAATGAGGGAGATGCATCATTGCGGGTGTGTACAGAGATACTGTAGGAAGAATGAGGGAGATGCATCATTGCGGTGTGTACAGAGATACTGTAGGAAGAATGAGGGAGATGCATCATTGCGGGTGTGTACAGAGATACTGTAGGAAGAATGAGGGAGATGCATCATTGCGGTGTGTACAGAGATACTGTAGGAAGAATGAGGGAGATGCATCATTGCGGTGTGTACAGAGATACTGTAGGAAGAATGAGGGAGATGCATCATTGCGGGTGTGTACAGAGATACTGTAGGAAGAATGAGGGAGATGCATCATTGCGGGTGTGTACAGAGATACTGTAGGAAGAATGAGGGAGATGCATCATTGCGGTGTGTACAGAGATACTGTAGGAAGAATGAGGGAGATGCATCATTGCGGTGTGTACAGAGATACTGTAGGAAGAATGAGGGAGATGCATCATTGCGGGTGTGTACAGAGATACTGTAGGAAGAATGAGGGAGATGCATCATTGCGGGTGTGTACAGAGATACTGTAGGAAGAATGAGGGAGATGCATCATTGCGGTGTTGTACAGAGATACTGTAGGAAGAATGAGGGAGATGCATCATTGCGGGTGTGTACAGAGATACTGTAGGAAGAATGAGGGAGATGCATCATTGCGGGTGTGTACAGAGATACTGTAGGAAGAATGAGGGAGATGCATCATTGCGGGTGTGTACAGAGATACTGTAGGAAGAATGAGGGAGATGCATCATTGCGGGTGTGTACAGAGATACTGTAGGAAGAATGAGGGAGATGCATCATTGCGGGTGTGTACAGAGATACTGTAGGAAGAATGAGGGAGATGCATCATTGCGGGTGTGTACAGAGATACTGTAGGAAGAATGAGGGAGATGCATCATTGCGGGTGTGTACAGAGATACTGTAGGAAGAATGAGGGAGATGCATCATTGCGGTGTGTACAGAGATACTGTAGGAAGAATGAGGGAGATGCATCATTGCGGGTGTGTACAGAGATACTGTAGGAAGAATGAGGGAGATGCATCATTGCGGGTGTGTACAGAGATACTGTAGGAAGAATGAGGGAGATGCATCATTGCGGGTGTGTACAGAGATACTGTAGGAAGAATGAGGGAGATGCATCATTGCGGTGTGTACAGAGATACTGTAGGAAGAATGAGGGAGATGCATCATTGCGGTGTGTACAGAGATACTGTAGGAAGAATGAGGGAGATGCATCATTGCGGGTGTGTACAGAGATACTGTAGGAAGAATGAGGGAGATGCATCATTGCGGGTGTGTACAGAGATACTGTAGGAAGAATGAGGGAGATGCATCATTGCGGTGTGTACAGAGATACTGTAGGAAGAATGAGGGAGATGCATCATTGCGGGTGTGTACAGAGATACTGTAGGAAGAATGAGGGAGATGCATCATTGCGGGTGTGTACAGAGATACTGTAGGAAGAATGAGGGAGATGCATCATTGCGGTGTGTACAGAGATACTGTAGGAAGAATGAGGGAGATGCATCATTGCGGGTGTGTACAGAGATACTGTAGGAAGAATGAGGGAGATGCATCATTGCGGGTGTGTACAGAGATACTGTAGGAAGAATGAGGGAGATGCATCATTGCGGGTGTGTACAGAGATACTGTAGGAAGAATGAGGGAGATGCATCATTGCGGGTGTGTACAGAGATACTGTAGGAAGAATGAGGGAGATGCATCATTGCGGTGTGTACAGAGATACTGTAGGAAGAATGAGGGAGATGCATCATTGCGGGTGTGTACAGAGATACTGTAGGAAGAATGAGGGAGATGCATCATTGCGGGTGTGTACAGAGATACTGTAGGAAGAATGAGGGAGATGCATCATTGCGGGTGTGTACAGAGATACTGTAGGAAGAATGAGGGAGATGCATCATTGCGGTGTGTACAGAGATACTGTAGGAAGAATGAGGGAGATGCATCATTGCGGGTGTGTACAGAGATACTGTAGGAAGAATGAGGGAGATGCATCATTGCGGTGTGTACAGAGATACTGTAGGAAGAATGAGGGAGATGCATCATTGCGGGTGTGTACAGAGATACTGTAGGAAGAATGAGGGAGATGCATCATTGCGGGTGTGTACAGAGATACTGTAGGAAGAATGAGGGAGATGCATCATTGCGGGTGTGTACAGAGATACTGTAGGAAGAATGAGGGAGATGCATCATTGCGGGTGTGTACAGAGATACTGTAGGAAGAATGAGGGAGATGCATCATTGCGGTGTGTACAGAGATACTGTAGGAAGAATGAGGGAGATGCATCATTGCGGGTGTGTACAGAGATACTGTAGGAAGAATGAGGGAGATGCATCATTGCGGGTGTGTACAGAGATACTGTAGGAAGAATGAGGGAGATGCATCATTGCGGGTGTGTACAGAGATACTGTAGGAAGAATGAGGGAGATGCATCATTGCGGGTGTGTACAGAGATACTGTAGGAAGAATGAGGGAGATGCATCATTGCGGGTGTGTACAGAGATACTGTAGGAAGAATGAGGGAGATGCATCATTGCGGGTGTGTACAGAGATACTGTAGGAAGAATGAGGGAGATGCATCATTGCGGGTGTGTACAGAGATACTGTAGGAAGAATGAGGGAGATGCATCATTGCGGGTGTGTACAGAGATACTGTAGGAAGAATGAGGGAGATGCATCATTGCGGGTGTGTACAGAGATACTGTAGGAAGAATGAGGGAGATGCATCATTGCGGGTGTGTACAGAGATACTGTAGGAAGAATGAGGGAGATGCATCATTGCGGTGTGTACAGAGATACTGTAGGAAGAATGAGGGAGATGCATCATTGCGGGTGTGTACAGAGATACTGTAGGAAGAATGAGGGAGATGCATCATTGCGGGTGTGTACAGAGATACTGTAGGAAGAATGAGGGGATGCATCATGGTACAGAGATACTGTAGGAAGAATGAGGGAGATGCATCATTGCGGGTGTGTACAGAGATACTGTAGGAAGAATGAGGGAGATGCATCATCATTGCGGGTGTGTACAGAGATACTGTAGGAAGAATGAGGGAGATGCATCATTGCGGGTGTGTACAGAGATACTGTAGGAAGAATGAGGGAGATGCATCATTGCGGGTGTGTACAGAGATACTGTAGGAAGAATGAGGGAGATGCATCATTGCGGGTGTGTACAGAGATACTGTAGGAGAATGAGGGAGATGCATCATTGCGGGTGTGTACAGAGATACTGTAGGAAGAATGAGGGAGATGCATCATTGCGGGTGTGTACAGAGATACTGTAGGAAGAATGAGGGAGATGCATCATTGCGGGTGTGTACAGAGATACTGTAGGGAGAATGAGGGAGATGCATCATTGCGGGTGTGTACAGAGATACTGTAGGAAGAATGAGGGAGATGCATCATTGCGGGTGTGTACAGAGATACTGTAGGGAGAATGAGGGAGATGCATCATTGCGGGTGTGTACAGAGATACTGTAGGAAGAATGAGGGAGATGCATCATTGCGGGTGTGTACAGAGATACTGTAGGGAGAATGAGGGAGATGCATCATTGCGGGTGTGTACAGAGATACTGTAGGAAGAATGAGGGAGATGCATCATTGCGGGTGTGTACAGAGATACTGTAGGGAAATAGTAAAAGGAAGTGAGTTGATGAGAAGGAATGCTTGTGACTCCATCCTTTCGTGAAGTCAGCTTAGGGTGGAACCATCCCACACATGCGAACAATACTCGATACATGAGCGCACTGTCTCCCTATATTGAGCAAGAAGCTGTGCGGGGGCGAAGATTCCACGAGTCAGCTGAGCACGCCTAACTTCTGGGAAGCTGAATTAGCAAGAGTGGTAATATGATCTTTCCAAGAAAACTCAAGAGAAACCTAAACACCATGAATACTGAGAGAAGATGAAGGGTTGATTTGTGTTTTGTTGAAGAGTAAGGGATAATCGTGTGGAAGATGGTGACAGGTAAACAGATGAAGAAATTGGGTTTTGGAAGCATTGAAAGTAACAAGATTTTCTCTGCCCCAATCAGAAATAGTTGATACATCAGAAGATAGGTGTGCTATCGCCTCATCACGTGAGCTTTGGAGTGATTGTATGGTGGGTCATTGTGGGAAACT
This sequence comes from Paralithodes platypus, assembly GCA_032716605.1. Taxonomy (NCBI): domain Eukaryota; kingdom Metazoa; phylum Arthropoda; class Malacostraca; order Decapoda; family Lithodidae; genus Paralithodes; species Paralithodes platypus. The sequence goes on along the minus strand of CM064504.1, from coordinate 26,859,365 downwards.
ATTTGAATAGTGTAAGGTAGAATCCTCAGCATAGGAGTGACTAGAGGTACAGTTGAAAAGGTCATTAATGGATATTACAAGGAGAACTGGAAACAGGACAGAACCCTAAGAAACACCAGAGTTGATAGGTAGAGGTAGTAAGTGATGGCCATCCACAACTGCAGCTATGGAATGGCCAGAAAGGAAATTAGACACAGAGGTACAGATAGACGGACATACAGTATATGAGACCGAAGGAGAGTAGTTTATAGAAATTAGAGATTTGTGCTAGACTCTATCGAAGGCTTTTGATATGCCTAGTGCAATATAAATGGTCTTACCGATGTCTCGAAAGGAGGTTGACCAAGAGTTAGTGAGATAATAAAAAAATCACCAGTAGAGCGGCCCTTAAGGAAACCATTCTGGCAAATGCTAAAGAAATTTTGAATGAAGAATAGTTTTAAAAACTTTAGAGGTCCAAGAAATGAGAGAAATTGGAATATAGTTGGAAGGTTGAAAGCGGTCACCCTTCTTTGGGATAGGTCATATAAGAGCAAACTTCTAGCAAAAGGAAAGGGTATTAAAGGAAGTATACAGGGATGAAAGTTTGCTATAGGCAGGGAGTCACCACGGAAAACAGTTTTGGGGTACAACAGGAGGAACACCATTCCGGTGCATACGCCTTCTTAGTATTAAGCCCAGAGAGGGTAGAAAGTACATCCTTAGAAGAGATTATGATAGTAGGCATAAATAAGAGGGAGGGGGTTGGAGACAGAAGAATAGCAACAGAATCATCCAAAGTGGAGTTTTTAGCGGTAGTTTGAGCGATAAGTTCCGCTTTGTCAGAGGAAGGCTTGACGGTGGTGCCGTCAGAGTTCAACAGAGGAGGAACAGATGAAGAGGTGTTTTGCTAAATGCCAGAAAGTCTGGAAAGAGTTAGAAATTTCAGAGCCTTAATTATTGTTGAAAAAGTTTTTGGTGAGTTGAAGAACAGATTTGGCTTGATTCCGGGCAGAAATTTAGAAACAACAAGATTTTTGAGTTTGCAGGCGATGGTACTGTTTGAATGATTCCTCCTTATTGCGGATCACAGAAGAACAAACATGAATAAACAAAGATTTTTTGGCATTAGACTGAGTTAAATCAAATGCAATATTTGCCTCCATGCCCGAGAAGATTACATCAGTAATGCACTTAAATTGCTTCACGGAAGCAAAAATAATTCCATAGAAAATTTAAAAAGTACTGCCGAAGAGCCTCTCAGTCGGCAGTGCCAAAGTGCACAACCACCGCCGGTTGAGAGGATTGGATGGCCATACTGGAGAGATAGGACAGGTAACAGAGATGATAATGTGATCGGAAGAGCTGAACAGAGAGAAAAGGTTTAAAGCGTAAGCAGAAGGATTAGAAGTTGGAAAGAAGTCAAGGATGTTGGGCAGATATCCAAGGTGGTCAGAAATACGAGTAGGGTGCTGGACTAACTCCTCTAGGTAACTTAAGATAGAAAATATGTAGTCTTGTTTTCCTGGTTGGTCAGTGACATGAGAGAAGAGCCATTGGCGGTGGTAATCACTGAAGTCTAGTAAGATGGCGATTTTAAAGTTAGGGGAGATTGATAGGATGTATGTATGGAAAGCTGTATACAATTGTCTAATGATAGCAAGAATAAACTACTAAAACGAGTCTTATCCTCTAGGGGCTAAAGTCACCAAATGTCGGAATTTTAGTCTTAGTCCAGGGGTTCTGATCCTACCACAATGCCTAAATAGATAGATAGATAATCCACGGTGCCTCAGGCTCTGATACGATCACATCATCATATAAATGATCAAGATCAGGGGCCAAAACTTGCCGACCAATGCTCTGCCTAAGTAACCAGTCCACTCATATTTTGAAAAAGTAAGGGTTCTAACACACAACCCTGTATTCGTCTTGAGTTAACAGAGAAGAAGGGGAAATCTTGCCCACCAAACTTGACCGTACTTGACAGCACTCTGTGTTCCTGTAATATACAGTCCGGACACCAGATCTATAAGCGTCGCAAAATATTATATCACTCAGAGTTCCAATAGATTCCACCGTCTCTCCATGTACTGAACCAAATATCCTTTTGAGATCGACATATTATGTGTCTTCTTCTCTTGGTTCAGTAAAACATTTCCTTCGTGATTACCGCTACACTGTATTAAGCCGCCTGTTTGCATTCAATTATGTATCATACTTCCATTCAGTATAATTATATACTTGATTATTTTTCAAATCCTTTCATTTTATGCAATTGATTCTGTTTCATTGCATTTGTACATCAAAGATCCAATATATATATATATCCTCGCAATGCTTGCTTCAATTATAATAAGGCTGTTTTTGTTTTTGTTTTTAATGATAATACTAACCCAAAAACCAATATACCTTCAAAAGTGGTTGCGATACAAATGCAAATGAACAATAATTCAATCTAGAAGTTGAATTGTGCCAGAAACCCCCTAATGTGAATCCAGCTGTAAGTTGTCTTCATCTATATTTAGCTTTCCTTTATAGAATGCCTTCCCCTTTGTCTATTTCATTCCCATCACACACATCCTCCACACCTGTCATCTCCCTCACTAGGACTTTACCGTGCCCCCCCCCCCCCTCTCTCTCTCTCTCTCTCTCTCTCTCTCTCTCTCTCTCTCTCTCTCTCTCTCTCTCTCTCTCTCTCTCTCTCTCTCTCTCTCTCTCTGTATATATATATATATATATGTATATATATATATATATATATATATATATATATATATATATATATATATTTATGCATATACAGTATATATACATATATGGAGATATAAGGTTAGAATTTGAGAAATACATTCTATATTTGAATACTTCCAAGGTCTAATAAGCATCCAGCCAGTTGTAAATCTCGCCAAGTAGAAAATTACCCCCATAGTTCGTTGTCATTAGCGATCAATTCCAGTGTATTCCATTGGTCTGGAGAGAAAGTTTGATATATATAAATTTGTCTACCTAATTATTTCTGAGGAATTGTGGTTGAATTATTATAGCATTTATCAAGTAAAGCTGCTGTCACACGAGCACTTTAACTGCCATTTTTATATAAACAACATTGTATAGCAATACTTTGTGTTTTTGTTTTCGTGTAAAGGAATCGGAAAGTAGAATGAATTTTGAATGTGTTAAGTGGCTGAATTATGATAACACATATATTTTGAATGTGTTAAGTGGCTGAATTATGATAACACATATATTTTGAAGCTACTAGAATGCGATTATTGCAAAATATTAACCAAACATGTACAGTACTTGTGTAACACCACCTTAAGCCAAGTAACTCATGTTTTAATCCCTGGAGACTTGAAATGTAAAAGAGAAATACAATAGTTGATATATAAAAAAAAACAATATATATATATATATACTGTATATATATATATATATATATATATATATATACTGTATATATATATATATATATATATATATAATAATTATATAAAACACTAAAATCATAAAACATTTAACCAATGCATTCGATTCATTTGTTTATATCTAAACATATCTATCCGGGCCACCCCCAGTTGGAATGTCTCCAAGCCAGATATTTTATTTATTTATTTATATCAATTTTGTTTTCATTTATCTCCACCTCCACCTTTCTACCTTACTGTCTACCTACAGTACTTATCAATCTATCAAACAAAGAGAGTATTCAACTATCTAACCATCTCTTATACCTATTAACATACAAATGTGTTAATTTACTTATTTACCTGTCTATCTATATATCTATTTACTGTACCTACCTCTATTTATTTATCAATCTATCTATATAAATAGGTCTATTTAATATCGACTAATTACGTAGTCGATAGATAGCTATCTAACTATTTATCTAACCATCAAATTAATCTATATATTATATACCTTCCTATCACTTCATATATTACAAGTATCTATTTGTCAACCTACCTACCCATCAATCTACCTACCTATCTATTCATCTACCTACCTATTAATCTACCTACCTACCTACCTACCTACCTACCTACCTACCTACCTACCTACCTACCTACCTACCTACCTACCTACCTATATATTCATCTACCTACCTACCTACCTACCTACCTACCTACCTACCTACCTACCTACCTACCTACCTACCTACCTACCTACCTACCTATCTATCTACCTACCTACCTACCTACCTACACATTATGTTAGAAGCATTGCTAAGAATGCCTCTAAAAAACTGGGACTCCTGTACAGAGTTCGAGAATTCTTCACTGACGAGCAGTTGGCCGTAATATATAAAAGTCATGTGCGTTCTCAGATGGATTACTGTTCACCTCTGTGGGGTGGAAGTGGAGTGGTTGCATTGAGGCAGTTGGACAAAATTCAAAATAAAGCTATTAGATTAATCAATAACCCTGCAATCACACAGGACCTTCCTACATTATCCATACGAAGAAACGTTGCATTCCTTGCATTATTCTACATATATTTTCACAGCAATTGTTCCGAGGAACTTGCTTCAATTGTGCCGCCTCTCCACATCTTTCCCCGTAGAACTAGGGCAGCTGAGAGCGCCCATGAATGTACACTTTCTCCTCCACAATGCAGAACTTCTGCTTATCAGAATTCATTTATCCCCAGAGCTACTACTCTTTGGAATTAATTTCCCTCGAATTGCTTTCCACAAACTTACAATCTACAAATGTTTAAATCCAGTTGTTACAAACATTTTATGAATGGAGGATGCCTTTAGGCACATGGACCTTTTTGTTTTATCTGTGTTTTTCCTTCCTCCGTTCATTGTCTCTTAAAAAAAAAAAAAAAAAACAAAAAAAACCTACCTACCTACCTACCTACCTACCTACCTACCTACCTACCTACCTACCTACCTATCTACCTACCTATCTACCTACCTACCTACCTATCTATCAACCAACCCGAGCCCCTCCCAGATTTCCCCTGTCTTTCACCAGCTCCCAACATCACCGCTTTGTGTACGGCGTTCCATTTTTTCTCCCCTCCCCCTTTTTCATCCCTCTCTCTCTCTCTCTCTCTCTCTCTCTCTCTCTCTCTCTCTCTCTCTCTCTCTCTCTCTCTCTCTCTCTCTCTCTCTCTTTAATTATTATAGTAAGGTTGTTAGTTGGCTATTCTGTCACATCTAGCTGTGCTTCTAAATGCATGCGTGTGTGTATATGTACATGCAGGGGAGAGAGAGCGAGAGAGAGAGAGAGAGAGAGACAGAGAGAGAGACAGAGAGAGAGACAGAGAAAGAAAGGGGGGAATGCGTTTGTATTAGAGAGAGAGTGTGTGTGTTTGTACAGTATACAGTATGTGTCGGGGTGTTCACTTGTCCTTTCATTAGCATTAAGACAAAGGTGATGGGTTGCTAGGCATCATAGCAAGAGCCTGGGTGAGGGGAGAGTACAAGACCTACGTTCCTGTCAGATTTGGAGCGCAACAGATCTAGCGAACCACTTCCTTTATGTACAACCACCAACACATAAACCTGGTACAAGCAATGCGGGTGGATAGTTGTATTTGTTCACCATAATCGGTTAATGCTGGTTATTAAATGTGTATACCCACTTCAAACAGAATAATAACAAAAGGTTAGTCTAATAATATGAATCTTCAAAATATATATATATAAACTTGTTAGAGCATTCAATCCCGTAACCCTTTCACTATACACCAGGTTTATAATATTGTCTTAACAGTACAGTACTCAAGGCATGGACCTGAAACACATGCTTTGAGGGGGAGACGAAATTTAATCTTTTATCTGGGTTATTTATAATTTCAACATTAATTTATGAATATATTCCTTTGTGATAACGCCGTTTGGAGTGGTTAAAATAAATCAACCCCATTGATACTATCCATTATGGTTGCCATTTAAGGGGGGGGGGGGTAACTGTTTGGTCGATTTTTTATTTATTCATTATTTTTTCTAGTGTCCTCCCTAGACCGCCATCATACTAAGTCACAGTATTTTTGTTTTCATTCCACTAGATGACTATGCTTGGCTTTGAAAGGCACTCCAGGAATCGAAGGGATAATTATCACAATTATCCCTATAACTCCAGTCTTATCTTCCTAATCTTAATCAAATCAACTAATGATACACACAATATAAGACGGAACAGTATCACCGTATAATTATCTAAAGAGTAGTGTGCAGTGCCTAACTGTGTGTGGCCTTTACATAAGCATCTGGACCTTGCAAGAGTTATAGGTTATTGAAAGCCTTATAAAGTTGAAGAAAATGGCCGAAAACTAGTGTCGTTTAGTTACCTTCTCTATTAATTATGCCCCCTTACCTATGTGTCTCAAATATGTGTCGTTGTTTCTATAATCTCTCTCTCTCTCTGGCGTTCCTATTTTCCACCTACTTGCACTGTCTTTCATGTCCCTTCCTGTCCAGCCCATCCCCTTCCCTTGCCCCCCCCCCTCCCCCTCTATTGCCCCCTCCCCCTCCCCCCCCAGTTGCCTGTGCCACGGTGAAATAAGGCCGCGGGTCAAGCCATCTCATTCTTTTTCACTTTCCCTTCATTGCTTCATTTCATCCTGTTTCCTGCTTGCTTTGGTCATGCCTTTACTTACTTATTTACTTGATGGCTTGCATACCCACTTGTTTCCTTGTTGATTTACTTGTTTGCTTGCTTGCTTTTATCGCTTCGGTTCTGCCTTTTACCGTCTTCACATTATGCTTTACGTACATACTATAGTATTTTTTTTTTTTTTTCCAACTGACCGTATATTGCAAAGTTCCCATCAAGATTTCTCCTTTATTTTGTAGATTGTGTAGTGAAACATGGTGCTAATTATATAAACTTGGTCTTAAAATAATGGAGAGACATAGTAGTTTCATATATTTCCATTTGGCATCGAAAAATCAGCTAGTAAGGTATAATTTACTTAGTTATTCACTGATTGACTAGCTAACATACTTACTTGTTTAATGGCTTGCAGACTTTTTGATTTAACTATTGGCTTGCTTGCATGATTATTTACTGCCCTGATTTGATTACGCTTATGCTGGATTATTTGCTTATTTACTCAAGTACTTGTTTTGTTTGCTTATTTATGTACCCACTTCTGTTCTTGCGTGTTTGCTTATTTACTTGTTTTATTTTTTATTTATCTGTTGTTGTTGTTGTTGTTCCCCAAACTACCTGGCCGAACAGCCCCAAAGCCCCGAGCAAGGCCAAGGCCATAACCAAGCGCTCCCACAGAACCCTCCCTGCCGACCACAATAAAGCCTGGGTGACCGAAGCCACTCCATGGCGGGGAGCTGAAGAGGGTACCATAACGTCTGAAAAACCAAAGCCCCACCCAGGGCCCTGTGCCCCTCAGCAATTATGAAGAAAAAGTTGAGGGCAAAGGAAAAACGTGAAGCTTTGGCTTCCAATCTTGGTAGATTGGGAGGTCAATCCACGGAAGAGACGCCGTCACTTGATATCTAGAAAATATATCAGTAAAAGTAACAGTCAGAGTAAGCTATGGGTATGGAAGAGATCGATCAGTTCTCACTCTGATAGACCAGCCCATCACCACATGACTAGAGCCCAATCCTCTCAGCATCAGCTAGGAAGGCCCTAGAAAGCCGCCTTTGGCGGGGGGGATAGCTCCCCTATTTCAACCCCTTTCGGGGTTGGGCACCCGCCCAATTATATTATATATCCTCTACTTAGTTTCTTACTTTCTTGATTGCTTTATTTGTATTCTTAATTACATATTTACTTGTTGTTGTTTATATATTCAAGATTATATTCAGATTTATTGATCTCTCTTTTATACTTTAGCAATGTGTATTATTGGTTTGTAGTGTTGAATGATTGTGTTGAATGATTGTGTTGAATGATTGTGTTGAATGATTGTGTTGATTAATTTTACCTTTCGTTGGATATTGTTTTACTTGTCATCTTTAATAATTCTCTCTCTCTCTCTCTCTCTCTCTCTCTCTCTCTCTCTCTCTCTCTCTCTCTCTCTCTCTCTCTCTCATACACACACACGCACCCTTCCACTAAAATGAGAAATAATGTTGTTGACCTCATATATCTTTATCTCTCTATCTCTCTATCTCTCTGTCTATCTATCTCAGTTTCTCAATCCCTCCATGGTCATAAGGGCGTCAACAATGAAGATGTATGACAAAAAGTTATTAAACTACCTACCACCTGACTGAATGCCTGATTGATTGGTTGAATTATTTTTTAAGGTGTGATTACCTACCCGACTGGCTGACTGACAAATTTACTGATTAATTGGTTGACTGACAAATTGACTGACTGGCTATGTGTCTGAATGGCTGATTTACTGACTGGCTGACAGATTGACCGACTACCTTAATGTCTGACAGACTCGATTATTGAATATTTGACTGATTGGGTGACATTCGAAGTAACTGACTGATTGATTATCTACCATACTAATCGTTGGAGTAAATGAATACCTGACTGCCTGGCTGACTAACTAACTTACAAACTACAAAGCAAATGCAATCAATAATATGTGTGTACACTTGATTGAAAGAATGCATAAATAATAATAACCTGGTCGACAGAGTGTCAGAATATAAGAATGGATACATGAATGAATAAGATTTTTTTTTTTTCAAAATTCATGGTTAAATTAATGTTTCACAGCATAACAGATTGACCGACTGAGCAACTGGCTGATTAATGCATAAAAACAAATGCATGCATTAGTTAGTAATATAATGTAGGCCCTATGTGTGTAATCACTCTCCATTTATCTGGCTGACTAACTAGATGACTGACTGATTAACCAACTACTTAACTATCAAACCAGTCAACTGTCTGATTGGCTATAATTTACTAACTAACCAACCACCTGCTTAACTGACTGGCTAACTGACTGGCTAACTAACTAACTAACT
>CM064504.1:26842969-26847969 GCA_032716605.1 Paralithodes platypus | reverse complement strand
TAAACTATTTAGCAAAAATACATTTGTACATGATGCCATAAATTGTATTGGCGAACATTTATGTCCAATATATATATATATATATATATATATATATATATATATATATATATATATATATATATATATATATACAGTATATATGCATCCTTACAAGATTAGTATTATTTTTTCTCTGAAGCTTAACCTCAGGGCAAGGGCCTTTCTGTAGGCTGTGACTTAAGGGAGGTCTAAAGGGTTCTTATTCAAGCCAGCTGATTGCATTAGGCGTTACATGCATGCCACCAATGTTTATGTTAGCATCGATACTGTGTTTTGACTGTTGTAATTTAGGCGATTATCCTTCATTTATGGTACAATATATACCACAAGGCTATTTCTTGATTAGAGCATCAATATACGAAGACACAATTCTATGATATGTGTTTGTATCATTAGCCGATTGTATTCAGTTTAGTAAGAACATGTGGTAATAAGAAGCATAATTCAGATAAATTTGACCCATCTAATTCATGCAGATCCTTTCCAAAACTGCATAAAATAGTTTAAAGGTAACCAGGATAAAATTTGAAATAGAGTCAGAGGTCCTCCAGAGGTGAATTGCCCGCACTCATAAGTGTGAACACGAGCTTGGAAGACCTGTAATAAACGTTTCTTTATCCATATATACAGTTGCCCATGCACGAACCTGGTACAGATTGTTTAGAGGTATGACTGCATTTGGTCACAGTAACGTATTGTTGTAAAGTACGAGCACACGAGCACTCTAATGACAAATATTATCTGAGCAACAGTATCAGTCATATTTTGGTTTTAAGTGAACTTTATTATCCGTCCATTTTCAATTAAATGTTTCGTTATTATATATCTTGTAGATAATAATCTTGATCAGTGGAATTTAGTAATTCCATAAATAAGTATAACTAAAATAGGTATGATAATTAGTTGTAGATTTCAAAGTCTGATACATTTCACTAATAAACCCGTCTCAAACATCCTCTTTACCATACATCTACATTCACGGTTGCAATTTTATTAGGATGCTTGCAATAATATCAGTGTTAACGTATTATGTAGAAGTTATAAAATGTCGTTTTAACTTATTGCAATATATGATTGGTATTAAAATGGTTACAACAATATGTTTAATTACTCTATATGGTCACGTTTGCAATACCTCACCAAATCTAAACAAAATTTATAATAACGAAGAAGGAATTGAATATATTATATGATAAGCCGAGTAACCGGTTAACCGGGTGAGTGAATGACAGGACTGCCACATGACTAATAAATCACTCCCCTGTCATACACTAAAAGCAAAATAACTCCATAATTTTGATCGGGCAATTATTATTAAACAGCTGTTTCCTGGCACTATTTTGAGTTACTTTACAATGGCAGAGGAAACTTGACTGACTTCAGATTATCAAATATGGCTGATATCGTAGTCAATTATAACTTAAAATTAGCACACCAAAAAAAAAAAAAATTATGTTATGAGCTTTTAACTTATAGGCCTAATGACATAACAAAATTACAAGACATAATGTTCTTAAATTTCCAAAAAGCTTTCAACGAAGTATACCACATAGAAAACTGATACATACACTAGAGATGATAGGTATAAATAGGCATAACAAAAAAAAATAATGCTGTATTGACTCTCTCTGTCTCTCTCTCTCTCTCTCTCTCTCTTTCTCTCTTTCTTTCTTTCTTTCTTCTTTCTTTCTTTCTTTCTCTCTCTCTCTTTCTTTCTCTCTCTCTCTTACCCAGTAACTATCGTCCAATTAGCTTAACCTCAGTTGTATGTAAAATGCTAGAAACGGTCATACGAGACAGACTCGTAAATCACTTAGAGGAAAATAACATACTTAAAGATACTCAACACGGCTTTCGTAAAAAACGTTCCTGTTTAACAAACCTCTTAGACTTCTTCCACGATATCCTCAACCTCTACGATGAGAGTAAAGCTGTAGATATTATATACCTTGATTTTCAAAAGGCCTTTGACAAAGTTCCCCACAAACGTTTACTGCTAAAACTAAAAGCGCATGGAATACAAGACGGTGTGTTGAAATGGATAGAAAATTGGCTCAGCAACAGAAAGCAAAGGGTAGTCATAAACGGTAAGGCATCTAAATGGACCAATGTAAGTAGCGGGGTACCCCAGGGATCGGTACTAGGACCAATTCTCTTTCTAATTTACATCAACGACATAGATGAGGGTCTCACATGCACAATCTCAAAATTTGCTGACGATACAAAAATTGCAAATAGCGTACTCTCAAAAGAACAAGTTGACGATATGCAACACAATCTAGATAAATTGTCATGTTGGGCCTGAGTTTCAATGCGGATAAATGTAAAGTACTACATATCGGATACCTAAATGAGAAAGCAAACTATTCGATGAATGGCACTCAGCTTAAGAATGTAAACAGAGAAACCGATCTGGGAGTAACAATATCAAGTAACCTAAAACCGAGTCAACAATGTTCAGAAGTTGTTAAGAAGGCAAACAAAATAATTGGCTTTATAGGCAGGTCATTTGAGCATAAATCCAAAGAAGTTATCCTAACCCTTTACAATTCATTAGTCCGCCCTCTTCTGGAATACTGCGTTCAATCCTGGTGCCCTTATTACCAAAAAGATATAAACAAGCTAGAACGAGTTCAACGTAGAGTTACCAAAATGATACCTAGCCTAAAGAACAAACCATACGAAGAGCGTCTTAGAGAATTAAATCTATTTTTAACATTAAGAGGCGACTTAATTCAAGTGTTCAAAATCATCAAAGGCATCGACAATATGAACTGTAGTAAGTACTTCACTATCGACCAATTTAATTACACGCGGGGAAAACGGTTGCAAAATTATTGGTAAATCTTTTAACTCGCACGAATCTAAGAATTTCTTCTTCAATCGAGTTGTCAACTTGTGGAATGGGCTTCCCCGAGACGTTATAGACTGCAGCACCGTTGATTCATTTAAATTCCGCCTAGACAAATATCTCGCATCAAACCCGCGACTGACTGCATTTGTAAATGAATAACTTTATCCTCCCCTCAGTTACTAACCCATATGTCCCCTACTAACTTCCTAGTCCTGCCACGTTAGTGCCAGTGCAGTAGTTCCCTTTCCAATGTTCCCTTACCCACTCTAAACCACTGTTTGGACACTTGATCTTCAGTGTTTTGGAGGACAAGCAGCCTAGAAGGGTCACTAGATCTGTTGTTGCTTGATTTCCTTTGTACTCCTTTGTACTCCTTTGTACTCTCTCTCTCTCTCTCTCTCTCTCTCTCTCTCTCTCTCTCTCTCTCTCTCTCTCTCTCTCTCTCTCTCTCTCTCCCCCCTGTTCCCTTTAAGATCATTACACAAACTAATACCCACCGATCAAAATATCCTCTGCAAGGAGAAAGATGTATAAATCTACGGTGCGGCCCACCCGCGTTTCACTTATTTTTCATATAGGTTGTTACCGTATTTAATTTTACGTCTGATTCAGGTATGCAGAAGTGTAATGCCCCTCCCTATATCTCTCTTTTATATATATATATATATATATATATATATATAATATACTGTATATGTATATTTGTTTATCAATCTCTGTTTTAGAGCGAGTACAATACTACTCATATATTATTGTTTATAAAGGTCGTGGGTGAAGACCAAGAAGTCACCTTAGTGATACAGAATGGTTCCCACACAATCGAAAATACACGTTTGTCATGGGGGGAATAGTAATCGCATATCTCAGTCAAGTGAGAATATATATGACTGGGTTTCTATCTGTTCCTTGACGCATTACAATAATTATGTTGGAGATGCTGTTGTAAATTGACAATACTTCTTTCACACACAGTATACAGTATACAGGGTGTTAGAAAACGACATCATAACAATTACAGGGCGTAGTATACAGGGGACAAGAAGTGAAAACATCTCAATAACTAACATCCCATTTCGTACCAATAATGAGATAGAGGCCTTATAAATCAATGTAAATCAATCCAAGGCCATACCATGGACGAAAATAGGCGGCAATTGACTGAACACAGATCCAATTCGCCCCAATTGCAGAAGCCATAGAGATACACACACCATCAAACCAGTGTCAACAGGAACTATATATTCATCCACCTCCGGACATACAGAGAGTCTTACAAGGAGTAACAAGGGGGTTATTTATGATTGTGTTCTAGTTGTTGTGGGCTTAAGAATGGGGAATGAAGGTCCATGAAGTCTTTATAGCGATGCAATATTATTATATTGTCTTTGTGTATAATTCATCAATGGTTCATAATACGACATTGGTTATTCAAAACTTGTTACTTCTTCTTCCCTGTATAATACGCCCTGTAATTTTGATGGCGTCATTTTCAAACACTCTAGATAGCTGTATATATATATATATATATATATATATATATATATATATATATATATATATGTGTGTGTGTGTATACACACGAGACTACTCTACTACAAACGTTGTTGTCTACTACAATAATTCCATTGTGTGTTGATACATTGTCTCCCTATTCTCTCATCGGGTTGTAGGCATTTGTATATTCCAACAACATGTAATAAGCGTTATTGGTGCCACACCAATTAGTGCCATATACAGTATGTTCTATTGTGTCTCACCTACAACCCCCCCCCCCCTCTCTCTCTCTTTATCTCTCTCTCTACTAGAATTATGTCCTGACAACCTCGTTTGGATAGTAAGGTCTGTGTGGCCAGTGTATCTCTGTAAATATATGTATAATCTCTCTCTCTCTCTCTCTCCTCTTCGACTTGCTTTTTCTTTGCTATTATTTCCTTCCTTATCGGAATTGCTATCCTTTCTAAAATTAAGTCCTGACCACCTCGCTGGGATCGTAAGTTATGTGTGGCCAGTGTATCTATGTAAATCTATGTAGCTTTCCAATGAGCAGTTATTGCGTGACTATTCTGTACATGGTAGGAGCAAGAGAGAGATAGAGAGTTGGTAT
>CM064504.1:26832969-26837969 GCA_032716605.1 Paralithodes platypus | reverse complement strand
AGGAAACTCCAACAATAGAGCCGAGCAACAGGGGAAACAACAGCATCAAAAGGGGACGTCAAACGAGTGATTGAAAAAAGGGGAGATAGGGGGCCCACCTCGCTTTTTTTATCTTTCTCTATCTCTCTCTCTCTCTCTTCTCTCTGTTTGGCTAGGTATCCATTCGGCCCCATTCAGCCAACTGTTTTAAGACGTTTATCCCCATCCAGGTGTCGATGTCTTCCTGGCGAGCGAGCCAGCATTGTATGGAGACATCCGGCTTCGCCGGAGAAATTTTTCTATCGAAAAATGTACAAATTTAGCTTGCTGTGAAAACAAAAATATATATATGCTAGCTCGCTACCGCTCGCCAGGAAAATATTGACGCCTGGATGGGGGTAAACGTCTTAAAACAGTTGGCTGAATGGGGCCGAATGGATACTAGCCAAAAAGAGAGGGAGAGCAAGAGAAAACAGCGAGTTGGACCCCGAGCAACAAGGTAAACAGCAGCATCAAAAGGGAACGTCAAACGAGTGATTGAAAAAGTGTTTAAAAAAAGGGGAGATAGGGGGAGAATAAAGAAAAGGTCTGGCTTCAATCAAAGACCCGGGTTATCCGAAGATTAGCTGCAGGGAGGTGAAGTGGAAAGATGGAGGAAGAACAACAACAAGAACAACAACAAGAAAATTATGAAAAAGAAACATAAGAAGAAATGGAAGAAGACATAGAAGACATAGGAGAAAACATTGAAGAAGACATAGGACATAGGAGAAGACATAGAAGAAGAAATAGAAGAAGAAATAGAAGAAGACATAGAAGAAGAAATAGAAGAAATAGTAGAAGAAATAGTAGAAGAAATAGTAGAAGAAATAGAAGAAATAGTAGAAGAAATAGTAGAAGAAATAGAAGAAATAGTAGAAGAAATAGTAGAAGAAATAGAAGAAGACTTAGAAGAAGACATAGAAGAAGAAATACAAGAAGCCATAGCAGAAGACATAGGAGAAGACATAGAAGAAGACATAGAAGAAGACATAGGAGAAGACATAGAAGAAGACATAGAAGAAGACATAGGAGAAGACATAGAAGAAGACATAGAAGAAGAAATAGAAGAAGCCATAGCAGAAGACATAGAAGAAGACATAGAAGAAGAAATAGAAGAATAAATAGAAGAAGACATGGAAGAAGACATAGAAGAAGACATAGAAGAAGACATAGAAGAAGACATAGAAGAAGAAATAGAAGAAGACATGGAAGAAGACATAGAAGAAGAAATAGAAGAAGACAGAAGAAGACATAGAAGAAGAAATAGAAGAAAACAGAAGAAGACATAGAAGAAGACATAGAAGAAGAAATAGAAGAAGACATAGAAGAAGACAGGAGAAGACATAGGAGAAGACATAGAAGAAGACATAGAAGAAGACATAGAAGACATAGGAGAAGACATAGAAGAAGACATAGAAGAAAAAATAGAAGAAGACATAGGAGAAGACATAGAAGAAGAAATAGAAGAAGAAATAGAAGAAGACATAGAAGAAGAAATAGAAGAAATAGAAGAAGACATAGAAGACGAAATAGAAGAAGACATAGAAGAAGAAATAGAAGAAGACATAGAAGACGAAATAGAAGAAGACATAGAAGAAGAAATAGAAGAAGACATAGAAGAAGAAATAGAAGACATAGAAAAAGACAGAAGAAGAAATAGAAAAAGACAGGAGAAGACATAGAAGAAGAAATAGAAGAAGAAATAGAAGACATAGAAGAAGAAATAGGAGAAGACATAGAAGAAGACATAGAAGAAGACATAGAAGAAGAAATAGAAGACATAGAAGAAGAAATAGGAGAAGACATAGAAGAAGACATAGAAGAAGACATAGAAGAAGAAATGGAAGAAGACATAGAAGAAGACATAGGAGAAGACATAGAAGAAGACATAGGAGAAGACAGAAGAAGAAGAAGAAGAAACATAAGAAGAAACAGAAGAAGAAGAAGAAGGGGAGAAGGAGGAAGATTATGATGATGATGATAATGATGATAATGAAGAGAAAGCGTAGGAGGAGGTGATGAAAGAAGAGAAGAGGAAGACACGAAAGTGGAAGGAAGTGGTGGTATTGGAGTGGTATTCTAGAGAAGGAGGATATGGAGGAAAAGGCTGAGAAGATAGAAGGTGAGGAAGAGGATAAGGAGGAGGAAAAAAACACTATGAAGAGGGGAATTAGGTGAAGTAGAAAGGGGAAGCGCAAGGGGAGAGGCGATAGGAGGGTGCCGGTATGGGGAGGATACATAATATAGAACTTGATGATGTTAACCCCTTCTGTACCGGCGACGTCTTTATCATTATATTCTAGCCATGTTTAGGCGGTTGTCTGCAGTTTAAGAAGGTTCAGGGGTAGTAAAAAGGTTCAAATGCGATAGTTCGAAGCCTGTTAGTTTCTGGAAGCTCTTTATTAATTAACTGAATAAAACCGTCTAACAGTAGCCATAATCAAGTTAAAAGGAGAGCTCCGGTACTAAAAGATGAATGGTAGTGATGGTGTTTGTAGTAGCGGTACTAGGACTGGGACTGTTAGAGGCAGTGGTTGTCACTGTAGAAATATGTACCGGTATTGTAGTAGTAATATTGTTAGTGATGATAGCATTGTTAGTAATATAGCTAATGGTTGTTAAGGGGAGGTTTTTAGTTGATTCCCTAGTCTTCCATCAAACTTAAAATTACTCCCCCTAGACCCCCTTTCAAGATAAATGTGTAAATTTTTCGGTAGAAAAATGTCCCGGCCGAAGGCTGATTCCCCTTATATTACAGGCTCGCTATCGCTCGCCAGGAAAAAATCGACACCTAAATGGCACGAATGGTCTTCAAATTGACAGAAATGGGGCGAGGGTTCTTAAAATCGCCAAACTAATGGGGCGAACGTCTTAAAATTTCAAAAGCAATGGGGCTAAACATGAGGGAGAAAGGGGTCCAGAAAAAAATCCTCCAGGTGAAAATCTCTCCTTAATATAGTAATATTTATTGTGGTGATGGTATAGTGTTTGAAATGGTAGCGGCAGTGCTTGTGAGTGCAGTAATATTCATGGTGATGGTGGTATTAGTGTTTGAAATGGTAGCGGCAGTGCTTGTGAGTGCAGTAATATTCATGGTGATGGTGGTATTAGTAGTTTGAAATGGTAGCGGCAGTGCTTGTGAGTGCAGTAATATTCATGGTGATGGTGGTATTAGTGTTTGAAATGGTAGCGGCAGTGCTTGTGAGTGCAGTAATATGGTGATGGTGGTTAGTGGAAATGGTAGCGGCAGTGCTTGTGAGTGCAGTATTCATGGTGATGGTGGTATTAGTGTTTGAAATGGTAGCGGCAGTGCTTGTGAGTGCAGTAATATTCATGGTGATGGTGGTATAGTGTTTGAAATGGTAGCGGCAGTGCTTGTGAGTGCAGTAATATTCATGGTGATGGTGGTATAGTGTTTGAAATGGTAGCGGCAGTGCTTGTGAGTGCAGTAATATTCATGGTGATGGTGGTATTAGTGTTTGAAATGGTAGCGGCAGTGCTTGTGAGTGCAGTAATATTCATGGTGATGGTGGTATTAGTGTTTGAAATGGTAGCGGCAGTGCTTGTGAGTGCAGTAATATTCATGGTGATGGTGGTATTAGTGTTTGAAATGGTAGCGGCAGTGCTTGTGAGTGCAGTAATATTCATGGTGATGGTGGTATTAGTGTTTGAAATGGTAGCGGCAGTGCTTGTGAGTGCAGTAATATTCATGGTGATGGTGGTATTAGTGTTTGAAATGGTAGCGGCAGTGCTTGTGAGTGCAGTAATATTCATGGTGATGGTGGTATTAGTGTTTGAAATGGTAGCGGCAGTGCTTGTGAGTGCAGTAATATTCATGGTGATGGTGGTATTAGTGTTTGAAATGGTAGCGGCAGTGCTTGTGAGTGCAGTAATATTCATGGTGATGGTGGTATTAGTGTTTGAAATGGTAGCGGCAGTGCTTGTGAGTGCAGTAATATTCATGGTGATGGTGGTATTAGTGTTTGAAATGGTAGCGGCAGTGCTTGTGAGTGCAGTAATATTCATGGTGATGGTGGTATTAGTAGTTTGAAATGGTAGCGGCAGTGCTTGTGAGTGCAGTAATATTCATGGTGATGGTGGTATTAGTGTTTGAAATGGTAGCGGCAGTGCTTGTGAGTGCAGTAATATTCATGGTGATGGTGGTATAGTGTTTGAAATGGTAGCGGCAGTGCTTGTGAGTGCAGTAATATTCATGGTGATGGTGGTATTAGTGTTTGAAATGGTAGCGGCAGTGCTTGTGAGTGCAGTAGTATTCATGGTGATGGTGGTATTAGTAGTTTTGAGTAAAGTAATGGTTGTGATGGTATGGTAGTGGTAGTGAGGGAAGAATTGGTGGTTTTGGTTACAATATGGTATAGTCATTGAGAGTTATGTTGGTGATAGTGGTTGGAGTTATGGTAGTGGTAGAAGAGTTTGTCATGATGGTGGTAGATTCGGCAATGTTACGTAATGGTACAAGCAAGGATCGTGATGATAGCGATAGTGATGATGGTGGTAGTGATGTAATCCACAGTTATGATGATGATGATGATGGTAATGTTGACAATAGTAGTGATGGACACGATGATTGTGAACGGTGATGGTAGTTAAAGTTTAAGTTTAAGTTCCATGTCTTAACTGTCCTGATAGCGTAATTGTTAGTGGACGGAATTTCGGTGTGAGTATCCTAGGTTCGAATCCATGGTGTACCACATGTATTCATTAGTTTCATTTATTTCAATAATTAGGTTATGTGTAAGTTAATTGGTGGGTTGGTGATAATATGGATTTCATAACATACAAGTAATAATTATATATTATACATTACATATCTTCAAAATTAATGCATTATAGTGGTAGTGATGATAATGTAGTGTTGGTAGTGATAGAAGTGGTGGTAGTGTTGATAGTAGATATGTTAGGATAATGATAGAAACAGAGGTCTTGATGGTGTTGGCAGCAATGGTGGTAATAGCGGT
>CM064504.1:26789772-26832869 GCA_032716605.1 Paralithodes platypus | reverse complement strand
CGTCACACTCTTTTAAGTATCTGGGCAGTGTGTTGAGTAAAGATGGGACTATGGATGAAGAGGTGCGGGAGGGTACAACAGGGGAAGAGGGTTGTAGGAACGCTAAAAGCAGTAACAAGAAATAGGGTGGTCAGTATGGAAGTGAAGAAGTCCTTGCATGACAGTGTGGTAATCCCGACACTGACTTACGGAAGCGAAGCATGGACGTTGGTTGAGAGACTCAGACCAAGAGTGAGAGCAGTGGAAATGAATTACTTAAGGAGTGCGTGCGGAGTTACATGGAGGGATAGACAGACTAATGAGGAAGTAAGAAGGAGGTGTGGTGCGGAGGTAGATGTGCTGGAAAGTGTGAAAAGGAACAACTTGAGATGGTTCGGCCATATGGAACGTATGGAAAGCGAGAGAATGACTAAGAGGGTGTACGAGAGCGAGGTGGAGGGACAGAGAGGGAGAGGTAGACCGAATATGAGGTGGAAGGATGGAGTGAGGAACTACATG
Organism: Paralithodes platypus; assembly: GCA_032716605.1. NCBI lineage: Eukaryota > Metazoa > Arthropoda > Malacostraca > Decapoda > Lithodidae > Paralithodes > Paralithodes platypus. Next base: position 26,832,371 of record CM064504.1, on the reverse strand, counting down.
AACGAAGGCGGTGCTGGTTGGGGGGAGGGGCGTCGACTGACTGGGGACAGAGGTGCATGGGGGCGGTTCGTTCGTGGCCACCCCTTCGGGGATCACGGCGTCAGGCAATAGATAGATAGATAGAAAATATAAAACTTTGCATTACTTTCATTTCTCCTTACATATTATTATACATTGTAATTATAGATATATATATACTGTATATATATATATAGATATATATATAGATATATATATATATATATATATATATATATATATATATATATACAGTATATATATATGTACATATACAGTATATATATATTATATATAATGTATACACACACTCTCTCTCTCTCTCTCTCTCTCTCACACACACACACATACAAACACACGCACTATATACAATTCCTCTCTCACTTTCACGCACTCTCTCTGTATCTATCTGTCTATATATCTACTATTTCTATCTTTCTCTCATACATGGAAACCTCACACACACACACACACACACACACACACACACACACACACACACACACTTACACATATATAAGCACAAACACACATACACAACCTCACGTACACATCAGAGATTCAGCACTCAATGATTCTATTTGTGTATGTTTCAATCACATAGTACAGCTTCATTCCCTGCCTGCCCGGGTTTCAATTTCCCATTTAAATATACAATTGCACACATAATGCAAAAACAATTGTTTGTAGAAATAAAGCACGACAAACATAATGCACCTTGTTTATGACAATCAACATTGCCAGAGAGAGAGAGTGTGTCTGTGTTTCTATGTGTGTGTACAAAGGAGTACAAAGGAAATCAAGCAACAACAGGTCTAGTGACCCTTCTAGGCTGCTTGTCCTCCAAAACACTGAGGATCAAGTGTCCAAACAGTGGTTTAGAGTGGGTAAGGGAACATTGGAAAGGGAACTACTGCCCTAGAACTAATGTCCGTGGCAGGATTAGGAAGTTAGTAGGGGACAGATGGGTTAGTAACTGAGGGGGGGATAAAATAAGTTATTCATTTACAAACGCAGTCAGTCGCGGGTTTGATGCGAGATATTTGTCTATGCGGAGTTTAAATGAATCAACGGTGCTGCAGTCTATAACGTCTCGGGGAAGCCATTCCACAAGTTGACAACTCGATTGAAGAAGAAATTCTTAGATTCGTGTGAGTTAAAAGATTTACCAATAATTTTGCAACCGTTTCCCCGCGTGTAATTAGATTGGTCGATAGTGAAGTACTTACTACAGTTCATATTGTCGATGCCTTTGATGATTTTGAACACTTGAATTAAGTCACCTCTTAATCTGCGCTGGGTTAAAGGAAATAGATTTAATTCTCTAAGACGCTCTTCGTATGGTTTGTTCTTTAGGCTAGGTATCATTTTGGTAACTCTACGTTGAACTCGTTCTAGCTTGTTTATATCTTTTTGGTAATAAGGGCACCAGGATTGAACGCAGTATTCCAGAAGAGAGCGGACTAAGGAATTGTAAAGGGTTAGGATAACTTCTTTGGATTTATGCTCAAATGACCTGCCTATAAAGCCAATTATTTTGTTTGCCTTCTTAACAACTTCTGAACATTGTTGACTCGGTTTTAGGTTACTCGATATTGTTACTCCCAGATCGGTTTCTTTGTTTACATTCTTAAGCTGAGTGCCATTCATTGAATAGTTTGCTTTCTCATTTAGATATCCGATATGTAGTACTTTACATTTATCCGCATTGAAACTCATTTGCCAAATTTGGGCCCAACATGACAAGTATCTAGATTGTGTTGCATATCGTCAACTTGTTCTTTTGAGAGTACGCTATTTACAATTTTTGTATCGTCAGCAAATTTTGAGATTGTACAGGTGAGACCCTCATCTATGTCGTTGATGTAAATTAGAAAGAGAATTGGTCCTAGTACCGATCCCTGGGGTACCCGCTACTTACATTGGTCCATTTAGATGCCTTACCGTTTATGACTACTCTTTGCTTTCTGTCGCTGAGCCAATTTTCTATCCATTTCAACACACCGTCTTGTATTCCATGCGCTTTTAGTTTTAGCAGTAAACGTTTGTGGGGAACTTTGTCAAAGGCCTTTTGAAAATCAAGGTATATAATATCTACAGCTTTACTCTCATCGTAGAGGTTGAGGATATCGTGGAAGAAGTCTAAGAGATTTGTTAAACAGGAACGTTTTTTTCGAAAGCCGTGTTGAGTATCTTTAAGTAAGTTATTTGCCTCTAAGTGATTTACGAGTCTGTCTCTTATGACCGTTTCTAGCATTTTACATACAATTGAGGTTAAGCTAATTGGACGATAGTTACTGGGTAGGGATTTGCTGCCTTTTTTTAATATCGGTGTTACGTTGGCTAGCTTCCACTGATCAAGCATAGTCCCAGACTGCAAGGATTCATTAAATAGCAATGTCAGTGGTTTGGAGAGCTCATCCTTAGCTTCCTTTAGAACTCTAGGCGAGATTGTATCAGGTCCAGGCGTTTTATTTACCTTGAGTTTATCTAAACAATTCAATACTTCTCTCTCTGTAACGGTGATATTGCTTAGAACATCTGAATTATCAATCTGAATCGGCGAGAGAGAGAGAGAGAGAGAGAGAGAGATAGAGATAGAGAGAGAGAGAGAGAAAGAAAGAAAGAGAGTTGACTTCATTATGTACGTTGATATCTCATTATTCGCATATATAGTGAAAATAACTGAGTTGCCTAAATATGGCATTGTATGGTCTATGTTTCAGGGTCGAGGTTAGTTTTGCTACTCTGCTGCACCAATGCTCTTTATTGGATACAGAATCTGAAATTGTACAGCATACTCAAAAATTGGCCTCACTCTTATTATATACAGTATAATGGCAAAACTATTTTTAAATTAAATAATGAAAAACTTCTGTTAAATTTCAGTGGTATATTTGTATTACTAACTAATTATTGGCAGTAAATAATAATGAATCTAGAACTGAGCTCTGAGGGTGCAATCCATGATGCTTGTAATTCATTAATAATTACTAGTTGCTTTCTTTAGATTAACAAATGTCTTATTCATTCGTGCGTTGTGCCCTGGATACTTTAACCCTTTATGTTCTCCAGAAACGGATTATGAGTGACCTTAAGGGGAGTCACCGGTTTTTTGTTTTATCTTTCTCTCCCTCTCTCTTTGGCTTGTATCCATTCGGCCCCATTCAGCCTACAATTTTAAGACGTTTACCCCCATCCAGGTGTCAATTTCTTCCTGGCGAGCGATAGCGAGCCAGCATTGTATGGAGCTGAAATCCGGCTTCGCCGGAGACATTTTTCTATCGAAAAATGTACAAATTTAGCTTGCTGTCAAACAAAAATATATATATGCTGGCTCGCTACCGCTCGCCAGGAAAATATTGACACCTGGATGGGGGTAAACATCTTAAAACAGTAGGCTGAATGGGGCCGTATGGATACCAGCCAAAAAGGGAGGGAAAGAAAGATACAAAAAAGCGAGGTGGGCTCCATTAACAAACCCCTTCCAAACATCCAAATATACTATATCGAAACTGTTTATGAAGTAAATATTTGTGAAAATACTGTCATGCAAATTGGTCAAGTTCGATAAGTATCATGTTTTGAGAGAGAGAGAGAGAGAGAGAGAGAGAGAGAGAGAGAGAGAGAGAGAGAGAGAGAGGGGGGGGGGGGGGGGAAGAGAGAGAGAGAGAGAGAGAGAGGGGAGGGGGGGAGAATGGAGGGTGAAAACCGTATAATGCTTATATATTTTATAGAATATTTCAAAGCTCTCAATTTACAGAGGCCTTTCAACCAGACATCTTTTCATATTATCCATGTATTTAAAAAGTCTAATAGCAGTTATATGTCTCCTCACACAGCCCATTAAAGGCTTAGTGTGCCAGGATTCTCACTCGACATTATTCAGCATTTACGTTTTTTATTCATAACAAAATATGAAAAAGTATCACATGGCATTAGCTTGCAGTGTTCTTCAGCTTGCATTTTTGTCCTACTTTTATATATATATATATTAGAAATGGAGCTAAAGCATTTTCTACGAGTTTTAGATTTCTATTTCCCCACGATTGTTTTTGTTAAGGAGAAAGAGGTTAAAATGATGGCTTGTTATTATTAGAATAACAAATATAATTAACGTAATCGATTTTCGTTTGGGCTCTAGTATCTCCCTTAATTTTCTTTAACACGAGATCATGCAGGTGACAATAAACTAATTTCTCTCCGTTAATCATAAAAGGCATAGAAGTAAATATATTTGACTCTATTGATGAAATTATTTAATAATGTATCTTGAATCTATATAGTTATATGCATACATATACACAAAATATGCATACATATACACAAACTATTTTTATTTTGCTACACTCACTTTCTCTCTCTCTCTCTCTCTCTCTCTCTCTCTCTCTCTCTCTCTCTCTCTCTCTCTCCTCTCCTCTCTCTCTCAATATATATATATATATATAATATATACCGGTATATATATATATATATATATATATATATATATATATATATATATATATATATATATATATATATACCTGTATATATATATATAAACGAGGAGGTAGTTCTTACACTCTATAAAGTTCTAAAATTACTTTTCTGGGATATAATATGCATTCTGGTCTCCAGCATTCTAGAAAGTTGTATCTGCTAGAAAAACTAAGCTAAATCTAACAGGATTTTAATTCGAGTAGGAAGGATAGCTATTAGCGAAACTAGTAGGTCATTAACGAAAACTACTAGGTTAACTCATTGCTGTATTATTATATAATACTAAATCGGTTCAACAACTTGGAAGACAACAAGATGTTTACCCTCATTATCAATACAACACGCAACCAAAAATGGCAGTTATGATGTATATGGAACTTTGCTTCACATATGTTATCTGTTCTATCTTGATCAAACTTCTCTTAGATTTTGTTTATATTTCTTCAGTAGAATTATTTACAAAATTAATATATTCAGTATATTGCACACTCTGCAATGAAAGCACTGCACTAAATATGAATGTGTCACTTATAGTAGCTCCCTGTATTGGGCCGCAAGGTAGTTAAGATATTAACTATCCTCTGTAACTCCTTGTAGCTCTCGGACACACCCAGCGATACACACACACACACACACGCACACTTCCACACGCACACGCAAACACACACACACACACACACACACATATAAACAGGACCACACGCGCGCACACACAATCATGCACGCTAATAAACAATATATATTGTTCTACCTCTCTCACACATACACACACACACACACACACACACACACACACACACACATACACATTCACTCACATGCAACCACACACACACACACACACACACACACACACACACCAGAGTTCGTGCCGTCAAATCATTTTATGTTGTTATTGTCAATCACACAGTACAGCTTCATGCCCGACCTGCCTGAGTTTCAAATCCCTATACAAACAATATCACCCACAAATATACAGTATAATAATAATCCCTATACAAACAATATCACCCACAAATATACAGTATAATAATAATCCCTATACAAACAATATCACCCACAAATATACAGTATACAGTATAATAATAATCCCTATACAAACAATATCACCCACAAATATACAGTATACAGTATAATAATAATCCCTACACAAACAATATCACCCACACATATACAGTATACAGTATAATAATTATAGATGGATAAAGATGATAGATAGTCATAGAAATATACATAATAGTCAAATATATAGAGCAACATGTGGACAAACTAGATAATGCATATACATACTAAATGACATATTGCAAGTGATATAGAGAACATAATAGAACAATCAACTAATTACTATCATAAAACAAAAGGGAAAATATTAATAAACAACATTATTTAGCGCATTAAAACGAATGGGTTTATGTATATGAATACAAATAATATATATTTAGATGATAAATTTGAAGAAAATATATATATACATTTATTATTAAGTAAGACCAAGAGAAATTCAACGAACACGTAAGACTATTAATCGAGGAACAAGAAAAAGAAGCTTAATCTATCTATCTATCTATTGCCTGACGCCGTGATCCCCGAAGGGGTGTCCACGAACGAACCGCCCCCATGCACCTCTGTCCCCAGTCAGTCGACGCCCCTCCCCCCAACCAGCACCGCCTTCGTTCATGTAGTTCCTCACTCCATCCTTCCACCTCATATTCGGTCTACCTCTCCCCCTCTGTCCCTCCACCTCGCTCTCGTACACCCTCTTAGTCATTCTCTCGCTCTCCATACGTTCCATATGGCCGAACCATCTCAAGTTGTTTCTTTTCACACTTTCCAGCACATCTACCTCCGCACCACACCTCCTTCTTACTTCCTCATTAGTCTGTCTATCCCTCCATGTAACTCCGCACGCACTCCTTAAGTAATTCATTTCCACTGCGCTTAATACATCATACATCATTTTGAGTAAGAAATTGTAATGTACAAAATAAAAGCATATTGTTAATGACAAACCCACATTACCAGAGAGAGAGAGAGAGAGAGTGAGAGAGAGATAAGGTGCAAAGTAATTCATATTTAATGTGAAAAATACATTTATAACTGACCTTGAGTGACAGCCTTCATAATGGCTGAGCGGAATATAGGGCAATATATATAATATGTATATATATATATATATATATATATATATATATATATATATATATATATATATATATATATATATATATATATATATATATATATATATATATATATACTGTATACATATCCCTCAGTATCCATGAAAGTGCAGACGAATATTCAAATATAAAATATATATATAGTGGATATGCTGACAGGACGAAATAAAATATGGGTAGCACGTTAGGTACTGAGTTTAAGGGAGCCCACCTCGCTTTTGTTTTGTCTTCCTCTCCCTCTCTCTTTGGCTTGTATCCATTCGGCCCCATTTAGCCTACTGTTTTAAGACGTTTACCCCCATCCAGATATAAATATATATGTAGATATATTTTTTGTTTTGACAGCAAGCTAAATTTGTACATTTGTCAATAGAAAAATGCCTCCAGCAAAGCCGGATTTCTCCATACAATGCTGGCTCGCTATCGCTCGCCAGGAAGAAATCGACACCTAGATGGGGATAAACGTCTTAAAACAGTTGGCTGAATGGGGCCGAATGGATACAAGCCAGGGAAAGAGAGAAAAGGAGAGAAAGATACAAAAAAAAAAAACGGTGACTCCTTAAGTGAGACCAGGAGTAGGTTGCATGTTCAGCCATCGATTGACTCCTGAAGTATTAACCCCTTCTGTACCGGCGACGTCTCTTATATTTCACTTCAGCTACATTTAGACGAGTTTATGAAGCTTCGGAAGGATATGTGGTAGCGATAATGGTTAATTGGAATAGCCTGCAGCCTTATAATGTGTAGCCGTCCTTCCTAAGCTGAATAAAATCGTCTAATAGTTGCCAGAATATAATAAGAATGGGTTAAGGGGAGATCTCCACTTGAGGGATTGTTTTCTTGACCCCTTTCTTCCCCATGTTTAGCCCCATTGCTTTTGATATTATAAAACGTTTGCCCCATTAGTTTAGCGATTTTAAGAACTTTCACCCCATATTAAGACCTTTCGTGCAATTCAGGTGTCGATTTTATCCTGGCAAGCGATAGCGAGCCTGTAATTTAAGAGGAACCGGCCTTTGGCCGGGACACTTTTCTACCGAAAAATTTACAAATTTATCTTGAAAGGGACTCAAGGGGGTGTAATTTTAAGCTTGATGGAGGTCTAGGGAACAAACTAAATACCTCCCCTTAAGTCCGATTCACACAATGTCTTTTAGGCCAGTGACACATGGACAATTTTAGTGGCACGTTGTATTGGAGTTTGGCATATACTAGTTGGAAGGATGAGTGTTGTTTACTATTGTTTACTATTGTTTGGCATATACTAGTTGGAAGGATGAGTGTTGTTTACTATTGTTTACTATTGTTTGGCATATACTAGTTGGAAGGATGAGTGTTGTTTACTATTGTTTACTATTGTTTGGCATATACTAGTTGGAAGGATGAGTGTTGTTTACTATTGTTTGGCATATACTAGTTGGAAGGATGAGTGTTGTTTACTATTGTTTACTATTGTTTGGCATATAGTTGGAAGGATGAGTGTTGTTTACTATTGTTACTATTGTTTGGCATATACTAGTTGGAAGGATGAGTGTGTTTACTATTGTTTACTATTGTTTGGCATATACTAGTTGGAAGGATGAGTGTTGCTATTGTTTACTATTGTTTGGCATATACTAGTTGGAAGGATGAGTGTTGTTTACTATTGTTTACTATTGTTTGGCATATACTAGTTGGAAGGATGAGTGTTGTTTACTATTGTTTACTATTGTTTGGCATATACTAGTTGAAAGGATGAGTGTTGTTTACTATTGTTTACTATTGTTTGGCATATACTAGTTGGAAGGATGAGTGTTGTTTACTATTGTTACTATTGTTTGGCATATACTAGTTGGAAGGATGAGTGTTGTTTACTATTGTTTACTATTGTTTGGCATATACTAGTTGGAAGGATGAGTGTTGTTTACTATTGTTTACTATTGTTTGGAATATACTAGTTGGAAGGATGAGTGTTGTTTACTATTGTTTTGTTGAGTATTCTTTGCATTGGAAACTGGCATATGCTAATTAGAAGGATGAGTGGTAATTGTTATTTGTTTTTATTTTGTTTTTTAGTGCACATGTGAGCCGTAGCTGCGAATTTCATTAATAATGTATTGTAGTTAAGCCACCCCAAGAAAAACAAAAAATAATAATAACATTAAATAAAATAGAAAATAAAAATATAATTAGGAAAAATGGGGGTTGGGCCTGACCATATAGATAGATAGATAGATAGTTAAGTCTATAATCAAACTTTGTTCATTTGATCACGACACAGCTTAGCATGTTTTAATTATTGATCTTGAATAGTCAAATTTCCAGAATGCATACCACAAAAACTATCAAAATGATCTAATAAATCTAAACGGATATACTGTATACAGTATATATATGACATCAATGATAAGTTTGAATAAGGCAGATACACAGACAGGTACAAAAATACGGAGAGAGAGAGAGAGAGAGAGAGAGAGAGAGAGAGAGAGAGAGAGAGAGAGAGAGAGAGAGAGTAATCTATATTTTATTAATTTTACCACAACACCAAACACCCCCAAATGAAATTAATTAAAGTATATATGATCCGCCAGGATAAATCAGAGTGCGAAGTTTGGCATGGGTAAGGAATCAGTCGTGCGTAGAATATCGACCTGGTTGGGTACATTCTTTCTAAAGTATAGGCAGGTGCAATTGAGTGGTCATGTTGTACGTTATGTGCTCGGAGGTATAGTCAATCATAAACTGTCGCGGATCTCTCATGCAACCAACCATCAATATATGCAATACAACCATTTAGCTTGACTTATGTATGTAATTGAACTTAAGAATTGGCAATAGTTTTATTATCAATGTTTACAAATCCATTCGTAAATAGTTTTCCATAAAATATACCTGCAAACTTGGAATGTGAGGGGTCCGTAATGTTGGTGAGTTGCTGTACAAGTTAGTGTAGTGGTAATGTTGATGAGTTGCTGTACAAGTTAGTGTAGTGGTAATGTTGATGAGTTGCTGTACAAGTTACTGTAGTGGTAATGTTGGTGAGTTGCTGTACAAGTTACTGTAGTGGTAATGTTGATGAGTTGCTGTACAAGTTACTGTAGTGGTAATGTTGATGAGTTGCTGTACAAGTTACTGTAGTGGTAATGTTGATGAGTTGCTGTACAAGTTAGTGTAGTGGTAATGTTGATGAGTTGCTGTACAAGTTACTGTAGTGGTAATGTTGATGAGTTGCTGTACAAGTTAGTGTAGTGGTAATGTTGATGAGTTGCTGTACAAGTTACTGTAGTGGTAATGTTGATGAGTTGCTGTACAAGTTACTGTAGTGGTAATGTTGATGAGTTGCTGTACAAGTTACTGTAGTGGTAATGTTGATGAGTTGCTGTACAAGTTAGTGTAGTGGTAATGTTGATGAGTTGCTGTACAAGTTACTGTAGTGGTAATGTTGTATGCTTATATTATGTAGGGAAGTTGACTCCCGACACCCTATTCGGACTCACACTGTTAGCTGGGGAAATATATTCAATACTTTGGGTGGGAGGGAAACCCAAGGAAGGGCTTTGGATTCTTTATTATATAACGTTTCTGGCTATGTTCAACTCTAGGAAGATGGGTTATACATAGCCCGAAACGTTACAGAATAAGAAATCAAAACTCTTTCTTGTGTTTACTTCTCACTCAATCTATCCTCTTTGTCAAAATGAATTATACATTTTCCAATTCAATCAGTACATGAATTTATTGTAACAAATATTCACCAACATTATTTTGTAATAACTTCCTTGGACATGCTCACACTCTCAAGGGGAGATTTCCACTTGAGGGATTTTTTTCTTTACCCCTTTCTCCCTCATGTTTAGCCCCATTGCTTTTGAGATTTTAACACGTTTGCCCCATTAGTTTGGCGATTTTAAGAACTTCGCCCCATTTATGTCAATGTTAAGACCTTTCGTGCCATATAGGTGTCAATCTTTTCCTGGCGAGCGATAGCGAGCCTGTAATTTAAGCGGAACCGGCCTTCGGCCTGGACATTTTTCTACCGAAATATGTACAAATTTATCTTGAAGGTCAAGGGGGTATAATTTTAAGCTTTATGGAGGTCTAGGGAACAAACTGAATACCTCCCCTTAAAACGTTCTGGCATGCCGATGCACAGGAACACAATATAGTCATGATTCATTACTGTTGCCTAAAAATGCATAATGGCTGAAATGCATAATGGCTGAAATGCATAATGGCTGAAATGCATAATGGCTGAAATGCATAATGGCTGAAATGAATCGCCGTGTATATCCTTAAGGGGAGATGGTCGGTTTTTATTGACACCCTTCTCCCTCATGCTTAGCCCCATTAGTTTTGGCGATACTAAGACCTTTTGCCCCTTTTCTCTGCCAATACTAATACTTTTCATGTCATTTGGGTATCTATTTTTCCTGGCGAGCGAGAGAGAGCTAGCCGGTAATTTTGGAGGAGCTGTAGAAACGGCCGGAACCATTTTTCTACCGAGAAATGTACAAATACATCATGAAAGGGGTTCCTGGGGTTGGTTTCTTAAGTGTGATGGAGGGCTAGGGAGGAAACTAGAATAATAATAACTACATCGACGAAAGAGTTAACCATCCTGCCTTCATTAAGCATGGACTATTATACAGTGGTTCATTATGCTTCCTTATAATTAAGCTTAAGGGCAGATTTCCACTTGCGAGATTTTTTTCTGGACTCCTTTCTTCCTCATGTTTAGCCCCATTGCTTTTCTAATTTTAAGACGTTCGCCCCATTATTTTGACGATTTTGAGAACCTTCGACCCATTTCTGTCAATTTTAAGACCTTTTGTTCCATTTAGGTGTCGATTTTATCCTGGCGAGCGATAGCGAGCCTGTAATTTAAGAGGAACCGGCTTTCAGCCGAGACATTTTTCTACCGAAAAATGTACAAATTTATCTTGAAAGGGGCTTAAAGGGGTGTAATCTTAAGCTTGATGGATATCTAGAAACCAAACTAAAAACCTCCCCTTAATATGTGCTTTCCTCTCAGTGAATAAATTTAGGCTTGGAACCCATCCTGGTGCACCTGAAACACTGTGGTAACATACCAGAGGACGAGAGAGAGAGAGAGAGAGAGAGAGGGAGAAAATATTGTGGCATTGAAAACTCTTGGCTCTGATAATGACGTTCTCCCGTTTCTAAGCCTCGGGGTCTAGCTACCGCCCCACCTCGCTTTTTGTTTTCTTTTTCTCTCCCTCTCTCTTTGGCTTCTATCCATTCGGCCCCATTCAGCCTACGGTTTTAAGACGTTTACCCCCATCCAGGTGTAAATATTTTCCTGGCGAGCGGTAGCGAGCCAGCATATATATATATTTGTTTTGACAGTAAGCTAAATTTGTACATTTTTCGATAGAAAAAAATTCTCCGGCGAAGCCGGATTTCTCCATACAATGCTGGCTCGCTATCGCTCGCCAGGAAGAAATCGACACCTGGATGGGGATAAACGTTGGCTGAATGGGGCCGAATGAATATAAGCCAGGGAAAGAGAGAAAAGGAGAGAAAGATTAAACAAAAAAGCCGGTGACCCCCCTTGACACACACAGTCTGAATAATAACGCCATATATTTTCTCTGGCTCCCGTAGACATTTCACAAATATGTCCTCGTATGTGTCACAACCAGCGTAAGCCGCAAATAGAACAAATAGACATTTCCGCACGAGTATCGGCGACTAGACTGAAGGTAGATTATGTTAGACGGCTGAATTCTAATAAACTGTATTTATTTAAGATTCCAGACCATAATTGCCCGTAAAAATTGCTCGAAAATGCGCTCGTGTGACTCCGGCTTAAAACTTGTAATTTGATTCTAAGGGATGAGGAACTTGGAGGTTTTACCGGGCGGTTCAATTTTACCTAGTAGACATCTGTTTTCAGAAGCCATGGCTATTTTGTGTTCCAGTGCATCATTATTAAGGGGAAGTATTCAGTTTGTTCCCTAAACCTCCATCAAGCTTAAAATTACACCCCCCTTGACCCACTTTCAAGATAAATTTGTACATTTTTCGGTAGAAAAATGTCCCGGCCGAAGGCCGGTTCCTCTTAAATTGTAGGCTCGCTATCGCTCGCCAGGAAAAAATCGACACCTAAATGGCACGAAAGGTCTTAAAAGTGACAAATGGGGTGAAAGTTCTTAAAATCACCAAACTAATTGGGCGAACTTCTTAATATCTCAAAAGCAATGGGGCTAAAGACGAGGGAGAAAGGGGTAAAGAAAAAAATCCCTCAAGTGGAAATCTCCCCTTAAGCTATAAGGTATCGAGAGTGTCATAACGTTCAAGGGGGAGATTACAAAATAATAAACATTTACTTCTGTTGCAATATATTTATGTATGTACTTATTCTATATGATTTTATCCCCGCTATCAGTGTGATCCAAGAGAGGGCATCAGGGAACTATGAGGGTTGAGGTACGCAACGTGGTTAGAATGTGATAATGGCTCATGTGTTTTTATGTTTGATCATCTTAGTTCAAAAGCGTTGGGGGTGGTATTATACTGGTGTTCATGAATGAGGCGTGCAATTTAGATTTTTTTTTTTTTTATCACGAGCCGTGGCATAGTCAGTAGAGGGTCGGCTGCTGATCAAAGGGTCGGTGGATCAAGCCTTCCCTGTCATAATGTTATGAGTAGATGTCAAGCCCGGGCAACTTGACCTAGCGATTCGTGACAAACACCTGATATTCATGGCCACCCCTTCTCGGGAATCACTGCGTTGGGCCCCCCCCCCCGCAAAAAAAAAAAAAAAAAAAAAAAATATATATATATATATATATATATATATATAATAAATAAATACAAAAATGAAAGGCGTATTATAGTTACATACTTGTATGTGTTGACTTGCTGTACATATTATTGAATGCGCTTATCGTCGAAATTATGTGAAACGTAGAAATCATTAAGAATTAGCTAGCATATGGAAATTTTAGACTGATTATTAAATAACTAAGGACAAAAGTTCAATCTTTAACTGTCAGCTTAGGCCTTAGGATATGCATAACAAATTCTGGTATGCCTTAACACATATTGCAACATTAAATGATGTGGTGTGTAGAAATAGGTGTCATCATCTAACATAAACAATTAGACTACTAATATCTCGAAGCAACTGTTCATTGGAAAGTGTCGCAGCCTCACAACAAAAATGTGATTAGGAGGCCTACACTATCCAGCAATTTGCCTTATCGCTTATTTCCTTGTTCTTTCCCTATAGAGCCCATGGTGGGTGATACCTCGCTTGGTACACAGGAGCTACTGCATAATCATTATCAAGGATACCACAACATACCTCCTCATATGAGACGTTACACATAACCACTAACCACTATAGTATGTTTCTTTTCAACTGACGGTAAATTGCAAAGTTCCCATTAAGATGTCTCAGATATTTTGATTTTTTGTTAGTGAAATGTGGTGCTAATTATGTAAAATTGGTCTACATATGATGCAAGAACAGAGAACAGTTTCATATTATTCCATAAAGTATCGACAATAGCTTCTAAGGGATTCAATTTATCGTCATCTGAATAGAAACAAAGTATTGTTCCTATTACTACTAGATGACGACTGCCCGTACTTCTCAAGCTGGCCGAACGAGTGAATTTTCTATTATGAGTCGAACGTGCTAATCTTTGTACTTGAGGCAAGAGGCGCCGGGGAAGGCTTGTCCTGGTTTTAAAATGTAGTTAAGGGGGGTGACCCACTTCTTTTCTCTCCGTTCTCTCTTTTTCTGGCTTGTATCCATTTGGCACCTTTCAGCCTACTGTTTTAAAACGTTCATCCCCATCCACGTGTCTATTTATTCCTGGCGAGCGATAGCTAGCCAGAATTGTATATAGGCGGCGTCACACGAGCGGTATTTCCGACGTTTTTTTTTCTAGTCTGTTGCCGATCCTGACTTAAAATTTTCAATACGTGTTTTCTGATATTGCGTAGTTACTTTATTTACGTGTGATCGCTATCAAAGGCTGGTACTAACTTAAATTAGAGAAAATAAGTCGAACTGTGTGACTTACTTAGGTGATTTATTCTATGAATCTTAAGGATAAATCCGCTTCTAACTACTAAACACGCAGAATTAATGTTCGTGTGCAGAGTTTCATGTGATAAATATGCAAAAAAACGCAAAACAAGACTAAGAAACCTGCTCGAAACAAGAAAATATGTAAAATAAACACGAATATAACTTAAGCACTGTCAAGAAATCTACATGGAAAACAAAAGAAGACTAAGGAAGTAAGATAAACAAAAAACAATAAGCAAAGGATAATAACAAACATACAAAGTAATCGGAGTAACCAATGCAAAGATAATAAGTAACCTGTAAACAAAGTAAACTAAAATATTTAAATAAGTAAAGAATACCAAATCACCCGCAAGTAGTAAAATATAAAGCAAGAATAAGAAACCTGGAACTCGGAAACAAGACTGAGAAGTGTATAAAGATGAGAAGGTTGAGGAAAAAATATATATTGGAGAAAATGTACGAGACGTCCCTCCCCCCTTGCCAGACTTCTGCCCTGTTGGCAGTAGCGTGTACGGTATTTTTACATACACATACTTACACACACACATATATATATATATATATATATATATATATATATATATATATATATATATATATACTCTGTATGTATATGGCTTGGTTGGCTTAAACATGCGGAAAGGATGGCTGAGCATTACTGGGTGTAGTCTGAAGAGGATCTATGTCAGTGAAAGTGATGGGATTTGCACGAAGGGGAAGACCTAGAATGACGTGGGATCATGTCATACGATCTTATCTCCAATCTAAAGAGCTGACAAGTAAGGCAGTGGAGAAAGATGACTCAATGATTCCATTAGCATATAAGACGGTAATCATACTGTCTCTCTCTCTCTCTCTCTCTCTCTCTCTCTCTCTCTCTCTCTCTCTCTCTCTCTCTCTCTCTCTCTCTCTCTCTCTCTCTCTCTCTCTCTCTCTCTCTCTCTCTTTTGCGCACGCGCGCGCACCAGTAAATGTCACTCCGAACTTATTAAAATATTAATACAGTATATACGTATGAATATAACATGTAAGAAAAACACGCACATATTAATGTATTCAACTCGCAAAGAAATATACTAAAGCATTTATGCCAATAAAAGCGACAGATTTAAACCAAGACTACTTGAATAAAATATATGCACATGAAATAAAATATATGCACATGCAATAAAATATATGCACATGCAATAAAATATATGCACATGCAATAAAATATATGCACATGCAATAAAATATATGCACATGCAATAAGTAGGGGAAAATCCAGAATAAACATTTCAAGTACAAACAAATATTAACCTGCTTAATTCTGTCATACATTAATGTGAAGTTATTACCTTGAAGACAAAACAGAAGAGATACATCAAAATATATTAAGTTATAGACAAACAAGAGAAGAAAACATAGTCATCCCATTAAGGCTTAGGCCACTAATAACCACAACACAAACGTAAACAAACCATAAACCCTCCTACACACACACACACGCACACATACAAACACACGCACACACACACACGCACCCCCCCCCCCCACCACACACACATAAACACACACACACACACATACAAACACACGCACACACACACAATCTACCTACACTGGAACAGAGAAGGAAACGAGGACAGCAAATTCAGATATACAAATGTGTTAGAGGTATTGACAAAATCGACCAAGAAAACTTCATAGAGAGGGATGGAGGTGAGAGAATAAGAGGTCACAGCTACAAACTAAAAGTGCTAAATAGTAAATCTGATCTGAAAAGTAAAAGATTTCCTACCAACTCGATTAGTGGGTGGAACAAATTGCCAGCCGAAGTAGTGTCTGCACCATCAGTGCATAGCTTCAAAGCACGGTATGACAAACATATCTTAGGAGGCGGGAATTAACGAGCATGCTCACTCCCGCAAATACAACTAGTGTAAGTACTAGTGTAAGTACACGCACATAAACACACACACACACACATACAAACACACACACATACACACACACACGCACACACACATACAAACACACGCACACACACACACACACACACATACACACACACACGCACACACACACACACATAGAAACAAACATACGAACCCATAGCCTACACTAAAATAGTTGTATTGATCCACGTCGACCACTATGACTATAATACTCTTGAATTAAGGGGAGATGGGTCGTTTTTCTGGTACCCTTTCTCCCTCGTGTTAAACCCCATTTGTTTTGAGATTATAAGACGTTTGGTCCATTAGTTTGGCGATTTTAACACCTTTCGCCCCATTTCGTTGTCAATTTTAAGACCTTTAGTGCCATTTAGGTGTCGATTTTTTCCTTGCGAGCGATAGCGAGCCTGACATTATAAGAGGAACCGGCCTTCGGCTGAATGCAATTCGCAATATAACTAATTTTATGTATATAATCATTGTTTATGTTAGTCCAAATTATTATAATTACTAGTAGTAGTAGTAGTAGTAGTAGTAGTGTTATTATTAGTAGTAGTAGTATAATTATTATTATTAATAGTAGTAGTAGCTATTATTTGTAATAGTAGTAGTAGTAGTAGTGGTACTATTAGTGATAGTAGTAGTAGTAGTAATAGTAGTAGTATCATTATTATTATTATTAATAGTCTCATATTAAGCCTATATACACAGCATCAGTGCTCTCTCTCCCTCTCTTGCTCACACTTCCCTTCTTTCGCTCACTCTCACCCTCACTCTCTCTCTCTCTCTCTCTCTCTCTCTGTATCTCTCTCTCTCTCTCCATATTCCAGAGATCCAATTCGACAAAATAAAATACATCCCGGATTTTTCGATAATTTCTTCCTCACTACATTTGAATTTGGACAAGAAATAACCAAATACAAAACTAAATAAAAGTTGTGATCGATGGATGAAACTGGGTGAACAGGGTGAATGACTAGTGTGTGTGTGTGTGGGTGTGTAATAATAATAATAATAATAATAATAATAATCGGTGTATTTCGAGCACGTGTGTGTGTGTGTGTAGATAAGGAGACAAAGACAACATTACTTTTACTGTGGCTAATGACCCTTTAAGTTGGACGAATTATTATATGCAGCAAAATTCATGGTACGTTGGAGTCAAAATTCCTTAACACACGGAATTTAAGGGGAAGGGTATATTTTTTGGTCGATTATTTCATAGTTTTATTATTTTTTTAGTTTCCTCCCAAGACCTCCATCAAACTTTAAAATACATCCATTAGATCCCCTTTCTAGATTAATTTGTACATTTTTCGGTAGAAAAATGTCCCGGCCAAAGGCCGGTTCTTCCAAAATTACAGGCTCACTATCGTTCGCCAGGAAAAAAATCGTCACCGAAATAGCACGAAAGGTCTTAATATTGACAAAGCAATGGGGCGAAAGGTCTTAATATTGACAAAGCAATGGGCGAAAGGTCTTAAGATCGACAAACTAATGGGGCAAACATCTTAAAATCTGAAAACATATGGGGCTTAACATGAGGGAGAAAAGGGTCCGCAAAACCGGGCCATCTCCCCTTAAGACTTTTTTCTATTCAACTGCTGAGCTCTGGAACTCTCTCCCAGAATCAGTCTTTCCCTCTTCCTATGACTTAAATTGCTTCAAACTCAGTGTGTCCAGGCATTTTAGCTCGAACGTCCCTTGATTTCGGCCCTGTCACTCTTTGAAATCTGGGGGAGGCACTCGCTGCAGGCAGTTATGCCTTTTGTCTCCCTCATTCACATAGAAAGATATTTTTTTTTTTTACATAGAGTGGTATAGACATACAGACCACACAGGCCACTTGGCCCCAACCAAGTAATCCGGCCTTAATGTTTACTGGCAAATAATTAAATCCCATATGTTATAAGGGTGGAAGAAAGGGATAGCAAATGATGAGGTTCTTTTTCCGCTCTCTACTCCCTCCGGCAACAAAAATCGACACCTTAATGTCACGAAAAGTCTTAATATTGACAAAGAAATGGGTGAAGGTCTTAAATTATGAAAACTAATGGGGCTAAACATGAAAGATAAGGGGGTTCAGAAAAAAAACTACTACTTCCCCTTAAGGGAGGTCACCGGCTTTTTTCTCTTTCTCTCCTTTTCTCTCTTTCCCTGGCTTGTATCCATTCGGCCCCATTCAGCCAACTGTTTTAAGACGTTTATCCCCCCATCCAGGTGTCGATTTCTTCCTGGCGAGCGATAGCGAGCCAGCATTGTATGGAGAAATCCGGCTTCGCCGGAGAAATGTTTCTATCAAAAAAAAAAATTGTTTAGCTTGCTGTCAAAACAAAAATATATAAATGCTGGCTCGCTACCGCTCGCCAGGAAAATATGACACCTGGATGGGGATAAACGTTTTAAAACAGTAGGCTACATGGGGCCGAATGGATACAAGCCAAAAAGAGAGGGAGAGAAAGATAAAGAAAGCGAGGTGGGCTCCCTTAATGTGAATGTGGAATGGCGGCCCACAACTCCCTAGATCCATCATTCACACCCCAAAATATATGGGCCAAACTTTAGGATTAGGGTATGTAACAACTTAGATGCATACAATGTTCTATTAGGGCATGTAACAACTTAGATGCATACAATGTTCTATTAGGGCATGTAACAACTTAGATGCATACAATGTTCTATTAGGGTATGTAACAACTTAGATGCATACAATGTTCTATTAGGGCATGTAACAACTTAGATGCATACAATGTTCTATTAGGGTATGTAACAACTTAGATGCATGCAATGTTCTATTAGGGCATGTAACAACTTAGATGCATACAATGTTCTATTAGGGTATGTAACAACTTAGATGCATACAATGTTCTATTAGGGTATGTAACAACTTAGATGCATACAATGTTCTATTAGGGTATGTAACAACTTAGATGCATACAATGTTCTATTAGGGCATGTAACAACTTAGATGCATACAATGTTCTATTAGGGTATGTAACAACTTAGATGCATAGAATGTTCTATTTGGGCATGTAACAACTTAGATGCATACAATGTTCTATTAGGGTATGTAACAACTTAGATGCATACAATGTTCTATTAGGGTATGTAACAACTTAGATGCATACAATGTTCTATTAGGGTATGTAACAACTTAGATGCATACAATGTTCTATTAGGGTATGTAACAACTTAGATGCATACAATGTTCTATTAGGGCATGTAACAACTTAGATGCATACAATGTTCTATTAGGGTATGTAACAACTTAGATGCATACAATGTTCTATTAGGGTATGTAACAACTTAGATGCATACAATGTTCTATTAGGGCATGTAACAACTTAGATGCATACAATGTTCTATTAGGGTATGTAACAACTTAGATGCATACAATGTTCTATTAGGGCATGTAACAACTTAGATGCATACAATGTTCTATTAGGGTATGTAACAACTTAGATGCATACAATGTTCTATTAGGGTATGTAACAACTTAGATGCATACAATGTTCTATTAGGGCATGTAACAACTTAGATGCATACAATGTTCTATTAGGGTATGTAACAACTTAGATGCATACAATGTTCTATTAGGGTATGTAACAACTTAGATGCATACAATGTTCTATTAGGGTATGTAACAACTTAGATGCATACAATGTTCTATTATGGTATGTAACAACTTAGATGCATACAATGTTCTATTAGGGCATGTAACAACTTAGATGCATACAATGTTCTATTATGGTATGTAACAACTTAGATGCATACAATGTTCTATTAGGGCATGTAACAACTTAGATGCATACAATGTTCTATTAGGGTATGTAACAACTTAGATGCATACAATGTTCTATTAGGGCATGTAACAACTTAGATGCATACAATGTTCTATTAGGGTATGTAACAACTTAGATGCATACAATGTTCTATTAGGGCATGTAACAACTTAGATGCATACAATGTTCTATTAGGGCATGTAACAACTTAGATGCATACAATGTTCTATTAGGGTATGTAACAACTTAGATGCATACAATGTTCTATTAGGGCATGTAACAACTTAGATGCATACAATGTTCTATTAGGGTATGTAACAACTTAGATGCATACAATGTTCTATTAGGGTATGTAACAACTTAGATGCATACAATGTTCTATTAGGGTATGTAACAACTTAGATGCATACAATGTTCTATTAGGGTATGTAACAACTTAGATGCATACAATGTTCTATTAGGGCATGTAACAACTTAGATGCATCCAATGTTCTATTAGGGTATGTAACAACTTAGATGCATACAATGTTCTATTAGGGCATGTAACAACTTAGATGCATACAATGTTCTATTAGGGTATGTAACAACTTAGATGCATACAATGTTCTATTAGGGTATGTAACAACTTAGATGCATACAATGTTCTATTAGGGTATGTAACAACTTAGATGCATACAATGTTCTATTAGGGTATGTAACAACTTAGATGCATACAATGTTCTATTAGGGCATGTAACAACTTAGATGCATACAATGTTCTATTAGGGTATGTAACAACTTAGATGCATACAATGTTCTATTAGGGTATGTAACAACTTAGATGCATACAATGTTCTATTAGGGTATGTAACAACTTAGATGCATACAATGTTCTATTAGGGTATATAACAACTTAGATGCATACAATGTTCTATTAGGGTATGTAACAACTTAGATGCATACAATGTTCTATTAGGGTATGTAACAACTTAGATGCATACAATGTTCTATTAGGGCATGTAACAACTTAGATGCATACAATGTTCTATTAGGGTATGTAACAACTTAGATGCATACAATGTTCTATTAGGGTATGTAACAACTTAGATGCATACAATGTTCTATTAGGGTATATAACAACTTAGATGCATACAATGTTCTATTAGGGCATGTAACAACTTAGATGCATACAATGTTCTATGATGATAATCTAATGTATTCATTTTACTCCCAACACCAAACACTTCCCAATGAAATTAATGAAAACATGTGATCCTACCGGGACTCGAACCTGGGTTACGACATACATATTTCAACAGTTACGGGGATATGGCCTGTTGAACGTGGTATTTTCCCATAAAGCTTGCCTAGCTGTCAAATAGCCTACCACGCCCTTACCTAACTGATTTTGCTTCACCCTATTATATTAAAGATATTATAATATTGTATATTATAACATTATTTGACATTATATCTCACATTGGAACTGTTGGAAGCCGCTTGACATGAAATCTCAATTTCAGTGTGTGTGTGTGTGTGTGTGTGTGTGTGTGTGTGTGTGTGTGTGTGTGTGTGTGTGTGTGTGTTTTTTTTTTTTTTATGAAGGAGACAAAAGGCACGTGTAGGGTGTAGGGGAGGACACTGAATATATCGATCAATATCTCATAAGTGTTTGAAATATTAACTTTTTGTTATACATTGTGCCGTTTAAGAAGGATCTGTGGTAGGTAAAAGGGTTAAGTGAGATAGTTCGAATTAGCCAGTTAATTGTTGGAGGCCCTTTGGAAACTGAAAAAATCGTCTAATAGAAGCCAGAATAAAGTTAAAAAGACGTCGCCGGTACAGAAGGGGTTACCATACACTGCACCAGATACTCGTACTCTTCAATACATTACCTTATTTAGGCAGAGGCAGGGATTAATGACCTTACCATATTATATATCAAACCAAAAAAACAAAACACAGAAAAGATGAATCTCTCTCTGGATATTAAAAACGTTGCTTCCCATTTTTAATCTCAAACCAAAGACAAAACAAGAGAAAAATATAAATATAATGAATCTCTTTGGATATCAAACACATCGCTTCAGTCGAATGGAGTTGATTTGCGCATTTTTATATATTTTCCAGGACATTGCAATTCATTAAAACTGAATGATCTTTCTAATGGGGTGAAATGATAACTATAAAGTATTATATTACGAGTGCCATTCTTGCATTATTTTTCAGTATAATTGTGAGCCGAAAAATAAGGCTTCAAAATCTGTTCTGGGAATAGTATTTACTGGATTAATAGTTTATGACGTCCGGTGAATGTACTGTGAGTGTTTAGCTATTCTGTATAAACTCCCATGCACAAATATACATACATACATATATCCATACATACAAACAAATATACATACAAACATACATATTCTATCTGGGAGTAACAATATCGAGTAACCTAAAACCGAGTCAACAATGTTCAGAAGTTGTTAAGAAAGCAAACAAAATAATTGGCTTTATAGGCAGGTCATTTGAGCATAAATCCAAAGAAGTTATCCTAACCCTTTACAATTCCTTAGTCCGCCCTCTTCTGGAATACTGCGTTCAATGCTGGTGCCCTTATTACCAAAAAGATATAGACAAGCTAGGACGAGTTCAACGTAGAGTTACCAAAATGATACCTAGCCTAAAGAACAAACCATACGAGGAGCGTCTTAGAGAACTAAATCTATTTCCTTTAACCCAGCGCAGATTAAGAGGCGACTTAATTCAAGTGTTCAAAATCATCAAAGGCATCGACAATATCAACTGTAGTAAGTACTTCACTATCGACCAAGCGAATTACACGCGGGGAAACGGTTGCAAAATTATCGGTAATTTTTTTAACTCGCACGAATCTAAGAATTTCTTCTTCAATCGAGTTGTCAACTTGTGGAATGGGCTTCCCCGAGACGTTATAGACTGCAGCACCGTTGATTCATTTAAACTTCGCCTAGACAAATATCTCGCATCAAACCCGCGACTGACTGCGTTTGTAAATGAATAACTTTATGTTATCCCCCCCTCAGTTACTAACCCATCTGTCCCCTACTAACTTCCTAATCCTGCCACGGACATTAGTTCCAGGGCAGTAGTTCCCTTTCCAATGTTCCTTTACCCACTCAAAACCACTGTGTGGACAATTGATCCTCAGTGTTTTGGAGGACAAGCAGCCTAGAAGGGTCACCAGATCTGTTGTTGCTTGATTTCCTTTGTACTCCTTGTACTCCTTTGTACATACATACATACATACATACCTACAGTACATACATACATACATACATACTGTTCATACATACATACATACACATATATTACATACATACATATGAGCATTCTAGTAATAGCAGTGAGTTTTATGCATACATACTGTACACTAAATAAACAACACATACGTACTCTCGTAAACAAAATACTACACACACACACACACACACACACACACACACACACACACACACACACACACACATACACACATAATAAGAACAAGTGTGTTATTGACAGCAACTTAGTGCACTTAAATACACGCAAACCCTAGAATTATATGACAACAAATTAAAATGCATATACATACAAATATTAGCAAACATACACACACACACCACGTAACACCAACCACAATTACTGTCAAATTAATTCTCATACACACACGATTATAACTCAAATTGGTCCAGAAATACGGTACACAAAAAAAAAATCATAAAATTAAAAGTGTACACACGCGCGCACACTCACACAAACTACCGGTACTCACTCTACCGATTACTACCCAAAAATGCACCGAATTACAGTACGACAAAAATACCCATGAATATGAAAGTTCACACACACACACACACACACACACACACACACACACACACACACACACACACACACACACACACACACACACACACACACACACACACACACACACTCACACACACAACCAAAAGATAAGGTCATTTTTGCTCGTTCCTATGAGAGAGAGAGAGAGAAAGAGAGAGAGAGAGAGAGAGAGAGAGAGAGAGAGAATTGATATACATACATATATACAGTAAAGAAGAAAGATTCGTTCACTACAGCTAGCAAACACACAAACACACTCACACACACACACACACACACACACACACACACACACACACACACACACACACACACACACACACACACACACACACACACACACACACACACTTTGACCCCCTCATAAATCACTCGTCTACGGAACCCTGCACATCAAAGCAGTTTTTTATTACTTTTCGTTCTCTCTTTCCCCAAATTTGTCCGTGGTATAATTTAAGGGGGTCACCGACTTTTGTTTAGCTTTCTCTCCTTTTCTCTCTTTCCCTGGCTTGTGTCCATTCGGCCCCATTCAGCCAAAGACGTTTATCCCCATCCAGGTGTCGATATCTTCCTGGCGAGCGATAGCGAGCCAGCATTGTATGGAGTAATCCGGCTTTGCCGGAGACATTTTTCTATCGAAAAATTTACAAATTTAGCTTGCTGTCAAAACAAAAATATATATATGCTGGCTCGCTACCGCTCGCCAGGAAAATATTGACACCTGGATGGGGGTAAACGTCTTAAAACAGTAGGCTGAATGGGACCGAATGGATACAAGCCAAAGAGAGAGGGAGAGAAAGAGAAACAAAGCGAGGTGGGCTCCCTTTTCATTCTGCTACGGAGCTCTGTACATCAAAGGATAATTTGTATTACTTTTCCTTCTCTCTCTCCCCAAATTTTTCCATGGGATATTTTAAGCATTGGTGGGCAAAATGTGTAAATGTCACTGACGTAATTCTAAGGTTAACGACACGTGGGGCAACTACCTATTTTTATTAATTTTGTTTTGAAGTAAATACATGTTTGTTTGTATTTTTAGAGTGAGTGTATATATTGTATTTATTTGGTTCGTGTGTGGGGGAATGGTTAACTGAGGATAAGAATATATTATAATGCTAATTTAGTGATACATTGAGAGATGCATGCTATGAATAATAGTAGCAGTAGAAGTAGCAATAGCACTAGTAATGATATTAATATAGTAGTAGTAGTAGTAGTAGTAGTAGTAGTAGTTGTTGTTGTTGTTGTTGTTGTTGTTCCCTAAGCTGCCTGGCCGAACAGCCCCGAGTCCCCGAGAAAGGCCACGGCCACGATCGGGCTTTCCCACAGAGCTCTCATTGAGTGTAGATTGTGTTGTTGGCGTAAGTGGTTGTGTGAAATGCAGTCTTCTATGATGTGTTTAATGGTATGGGGTGCTGTGTTACATCCCGGGCAGGCTTCGACAACGGAGTCATCCAGTCTCTTCTGATAGCTCAGGAGAGCTGGATGGTGTCCGCATCTCAGCCTGGCCAGGTGGACTCTGTCCTCGCGAGGAAGGGAGGATTCGGAAGGATGGATTTCGGGAGGTCGTGCATGCAGCTGGGTGTTGTCTGTGAGTGAGTGGATGGATCGGTGAGAGATATGAGTATGGATGTGCTTCTGGAAGTTGGTTCGGGGTGGGCAGGGAGGGAGAGAGGACAATAATTGTATGTGATACCGTGTGCTGGGTGTTGTTTTGATATTTCTTGGTGTCTGTGGGTGTGTTGCCATGTAGTTTAGTGGGTGGTCTTGGTTCGTGGAGGCTGCTGCCAGGAATTGAGTGCCTCTCATGTCCAGATGGTCTTTGACTTTCAGGGGCACTCAATTCCTGGCAGCAGCCTCCACGAACCAAGACCACCCACTAAACTACATGGCAACACACCCACAGACACCAAGAAATATCAAAACAACACCCAGCACACGGTATCACACACCAAGTAGTAGTAGTAGTAGTAGTAGTAGTAGTAGTAGTAGTAGTAGTAGAGATTATTTAATAGAGAGTGAGCAGAAGGACGATTTTAGCACGAGCCATCTGGCGGCAGGGAGATGAAGCTACAACTCGCTTACATTGAAATATATACATGGTAAGGAAATTCAACCCCCTTCTTGTGTATAACCCCTTCTGTACCGGCGACAGCTTTATATATATATTATGGCTACTATTAGACGATTTTATTCAGTATAAAAAGGGCCTCCAACAATTAACAGGCTTCGAACTATGTCACTTAACCATCTTTACCACCTTTACCACCACAGATCCTTCTAAAACTGACAAAATCGTCTATATATGGCTAGAATAATATAAATAAGACGTCGCCGGTACACAATGGGTTAAAGAGCCTTCCACCGTTAAGTAACTTCATACCGAAGTTTGTTTTCGTTTACCTGACATACCTAGCACTATTTCGGAGGCTAAACTAGTGCATATAGTGGTTTACTTATGGAAATATTGTCCGTTATACGATCGTTTTCATCGATATTGGACCTCTAACATAATTATTAACCATGTAAGGCGCTGTAACATAATTATTAACCATGTAAGGCGCTGTAACATAGTTATTAACCATGTAAGGCGCTGTAACATAATTATTAACCATGTAAGGCGCTGTAACATAATTATTAACCATGTAAGGCGCTGTAACATAATTATTAACCATGTAAGGCGCTGTAACATAATTATTAACCATGTAAGGCGCTGTAACATAATTATTAACCATGTAAGGCGCTGTAACATAATTATTAACCATGTAAGGCGCTGTAACATAATTATTAACCATGTAAGGCGCTGTAACATAATTATTAACCATGTAAGGCGCTGTAACATAATTATTAACCATGTAAGGCGCTGTAACATAATTATTAACCATGTAAGGCGCTGTAACATAATTATTAACCATGTAAGGCGCTGTAACATAATTATTAACCATGTAAGGCGCTGTAACATAATTATTAACCATGTAAGGCGCTGTAACATAATTATTAACCATGTAAGGCGCTGTAACATAATTATTAACCATGTAAGGCGCTGTAACATAATTATTAACCATGTAAGGCGCTGTAACATAATTATTAACCATGTAAGGCGCTGTAACATAATTATTAACCATGTAAGGCGCTGTAACATAATTATTGTTGTGTTAGCCCCATATTGTTATTGTATTTTTGTTGTCTATGTGAGTGAGGGAGACAAAAGGCAGAACTGCCTTTGATGAGTGCCTCCCCCAGAGTTGAAAGAGTGACAGGGCCAAAATCAAGGGACGTTCGAGACAAAATGCCTGAACACACGGAGTTTGAAGCAATTTAAGTCATAGGAAGAGGGAAAGATTGATTCTGGGTGAGAGTTCCAGAGCTCAGCTGTTGAATAGAAAACAGATTGAGAAGAACGTTTCACACTTGGGTGAAACTATTATATGTGTTATGTTATATATTGTCATATGTCAACACTCAGACACGGAACCTGCATGTCTGACCCGATCAATGGCGTTCATATAAAATATAATATTTCAATAAATAGATGACTGTGCGCACTGATATAGCCTCAGAAATGTTGCTAAACATATCAGATAATTGAAAACAAGCATTGATATGAAGCTACTAAACGGCTTATTTGTTTTCTAGCATAATAAGAGTGTTGATTATTGTCTCCATGTATTTCAATGAAGAGGAGTTATGATGCTTCTATCACCCTGCCGCCAGATGGCCATACCTATATCCGGTCACGATCACTGCCCCCGATGGAAACCCTGAGCGGGGAATAGTGTCGTAGACTAGTAATCTTTGGTAGTAGTAATTTCAAAATTTACATAAACAAGGGTAAGATGGTTACTGCTGCATCTGTGGACATTGTAACTTGTCTTATATAAACGATAAAATCCTAATAGTAATACAGACTAAACACACATAACAAAACCACTCCAACAGATTCCTCTCTCTCCAACGCCCCTTCTCCCCTCTCTACACTCTTCAGAAAAATAAGAAAAGTATAATGTAGATACGAGGTGCCGTTGTAAAGGCTTATCCCTCAATACTTCATCTGATCTGATCTGAATTGCTATTTTTGTTCTATGTGGAGGAAGGAGACAAAAGGCAAAGCTGCCTGTGGGGTGTGCCTCCGCCAGAGTTGAAATAGTGACAGGGCCAAAATCAATGAATGTATGAGCCAAAATGCCTGGACTCACGGAGTTCGAAGCAATTTAAGTCATGGGATGAGGGAAAGATGGATTCAGGGAGAGAGTTCCAGCATGCAGCTGCCAACAAGTTAATTTAATTTAACCCTCAACACACCAGATAAATAGACAAGACTCGGGAGTGAGTTAATTAAGTCAACACCATAGAAATGGACAAAATATACCTAAGTTTACCCTTCTAGACAATGGATTGGTTATGCTCTCTTCACCGATGTTCTTCTTGCACGGAGTCACCAATATCAGAACATTGGATAGTTCTCTCCACTAGGGTTAAGTGGTGGTAATATTTATAAAATGCATTTCGTCATTTAATTGAAAAAAGTCGATTGTTGGCTTTTGATAAAAGTAATTTCTATAAAAACAATTAATTCAAATGGAGTGATCATAGAATTAAATGTGAAATGTTGAATTAAATTGCCCCGTATCAAATGTCCTTCTGCCATTGATGTTCCTAGTAATTGTATCCAGAGTCATAAGGCTTCAATACATCTACCATAATGAGAGAGAGGATGACGTTACAGTTAGGGATCGTATAGTAAGCTATATTGGCCAACCTCCGCCATATTGGAACCACTGGTGCAGGTAGCTTCTATCTAAGCTCAAATTTGCCTATACCTTTAAGGGGGGATGGTTCACCTTTTGGTCGATTGTTTTCATTTATGAATTATTTTTCTAGTTTCCTCCCTAGACCTCCATCAAACTTTAAAAAAATCATCCATTAGATCCCCCTTCTAGAACTCTTTTGTTTGCTAATTGCAGCACGTCGACCTCTCTTATTATACTGTAATATCTCTAATAATAGTCATTAGCATACATTACTTTCTGGCAATCTTTGGACACTTAACCCATTCTGTATCGGCGATGCATTTTCTATTTGATTTCAGCTACATTTAGACGATTTTTAGACGATAACCATTGGAAGGATATATGGTAGCTGAAAGGCTTAACTGATATACTCTGTAGCCTCTTTATTGGTAGACGTCCTTCCTAAGATCATTATAATCGTGTAATAGTTGCCAGAATATAATGAAAAGGACGTCATAGGTACAGACAGACATACAGCCAAAAAGTGTATTTGCTCAGACTTCTTTATAATTTATGGAGCACAGCTCTCAAATTACATTGTTATAATTCAAAATATAATACAATACAGTATTTGCAACCTATTAAATAGTCTATGATTATGCAGCAGCTATGGAAACATCCTATAAGTAAATTGCAACTTTGACAAATTCAACATGGTTTTTGAGTTAGTACTCTGCAATAGTTCAGCAAATGTGTTCCTATTGGATGATACTCTGAAATATTGTGAAATGTATTGTATCATGCGGTGTCATATAGTAAGACAAATATTTTTCTTTCGATAGAATGTGAGCTGATGTAACTCAACACAAGTGAGTAGACCTGTACTCTCTCTCTCTCTCTCTCTCTCTCTCTCTCTCTCTCTCTCTCTCTCTCTCTCTCTCTCTCTCTCTCTCTCTCTCTCTCTCTCTCTCTCTCTCTCTCTCTCTCTCTCTCTCTCTCTCTCTCTCTCTCTCTCTCTCTCTGAAAATGCTTGGTGAATACATGCTCAGGATTAATGGTATAAACCTGGTATGCATTTGTATAAGCTAAAGTGGAATAATGTGTCCATATCCCCTATTTCAAAGCTCAACCAAGTTGGTATAGATTTGTATTGGTCATTGTCTATATGATTAAGCATAAGATTGACATTTATTTTGAACCCTTGCAGTGTGTATTGGTGTGGATTTAAGCCAAGTCTAATTAATCTATTCCACAAAATGGAGTATTTGTAAGATAATTGCCGTTGGTAATGAGATGTATGACAGCGAGGATCCTCAAGAGCAAATGATGCTTGTTCCACTCTTCTTCTGGTAAGTAGAGGATTCCGCTGTTGTTGTCTCATTGGTTGTATGGAATAGATTGTGTTTGTATTTTATATAATGTGCGCAGTCCTGCCACATTGCTTCTATGCTCAAGGCTATCAATGGAATGAGATGGAGGTTGGTTGTCTTCTATGATACGCCTGGCGCGGTCTTGAATATTATCGAGAAAGTTGAGATGTGTCTTGGCTGCACCACCCCAAGAGAGTGCAGAGCATTCCATACATGATCTAATGTGTGCCTTGTAAAGTACTTCCCTTCCTTCTCTATCCAAAAGCCAGGAGACCCTTCTTAGAGCAGCTAGTTTCCTAAAGGCAGATCTAGCAATATTTTCTATGTACGTTTTAAATGTTAGCTTTCTATCAAAAGTCACCCCTAGGATATTTATTTCTTCTTACCATTAAAGTTAATTTGGACATTAATATATGATCTTGTTGATACTATGAAGATCAGATATTAATGTCCAAATTTACTTCAATGGTAAGCTTATTAAATCCCAAGAAGAAATAGATATCCTAGGTGTGACTTTTGATAGAAAGCTAACATTCAAAACGCACATAGAAAAGTTGTCTAATGCTGCCTCTAGGAAACTATCTCTCTCTCTCTCTCTCTCTCTCTCTCTCTCTCTCTCTCTCTCTCTCTCTCTCTCTCTCTCTCTCTCTCTCTCTCTCTCTCTCTCTCTCTCTCTCTCTCTCTCTCTCTCTCTCTCTCTCTCTCCCCCCCCCCCCCCCGAGCATAATTGGTGAGGTGAGCGTGGAAACCTTTTAAGCCTGATATGCCAATTAGCAGCCATCAAAGGTGTGTTAACTGTCACCCCGATCACCCGATGCTTGGTCCGGTATAAGTGGCCGCGCACTTTATAACCCTTTAACACCATGACGTATTCTGATGCTGGCTAAAATTATACCTTTTTTTATGCAGCTTAAGAGGGACCTATGTTATTGAGAGGGTTTATTGAGATCGTATTTACCCATTAGAGTCCTAGAGGTTGATTGTAAACTAAAGACAATCGTGTGACGGTAACCAGATTATCATAAATGTGACGTAATGGTGGTGAAGGGGTTAAGAGCAGATTTCCACTTGAAGGATTATTTTATCTTGATCCCTTTCTCCCTCATGTTTAGCCCCATTGTTTTTGAGATTTTAAGACGTTCGCCCCATTAGTTTGGCGAATTTAATAACTTTTGCCCCATTTCTGTCAAATTTAAGATCTTTCGTACCATTTAGGTGTCATTTTTTTCCTGGCGAGTGATAGCGAGCCTGTAATTTAAGAGAAACCGGCCGAATTGACTCGTGTGACAGTGGCTTAAGGAACTGAGTGTAGAATTATGAAATATAATTTGATATCACCCATGGATGCGTAAAGAAAATAATGGAATTCTTATTAAAATGGAGAAGCGATGCGAAGGGATTCAAAGTAATAAAGCTCTCTCTCTCTCTCTCTCTCTCTCTCTCTCTCTCTCTCTCTCTCTCTCTCTCTCTCTCTCTCTCTCTCTCTCTCTCTCTCTCTCTCTCTCTCTCTCTCTCCACCACTTAACTCATCTCATTTTGTTTTGTTTTTTCAACCGCATGTTGACCCCATTTTGTGTTTTTATCTCTCCAGCATGCAAGAAACACCAAACACTACACGCATTTTAACACACGCAGTCATACGCACTCAACCACCGAAAATATCACCCACTCAATTACCCTCTCGCAAATTACCAGGTCACGCAGCACGACCCCCCCCCCCCCTGCAACAAAAATGGTGTCTAGATTGCACTCAGGAACGCAGCAAACAAGTTTATACTGTATATGATAATGCCATTAGGCCGGCACTTAATACATGCAGGAATAGAG
Organism: Paralithodes platypus; assembly: GCA_032716605.1. Lineage (NCBI taxonomy): Eukaryota > Metazoa > Arthropoda > Malacostraca > Decapoda > Lithodidae > Paralithodes > Paralithodes platypus. The sequence goes on along the minus strand of CM064504.1, from coordinate 26,800,158 downwards.
TAAGAGAGATAGTGTACAAAGGAGTACAAAGGAAATCAAGCAACAACAGGTCTAGTGACCCTTCTAGGCTGCTTGTCCTCCAAAACACTGAGGATCAAGTGTCCAAACAGTGGTTTAGAGTGGGTAAGGGAACATTGGAAAAGGAACTACTGCCCTGGAACTAATGTCCGTGGCAGGATTAGGAAGTTAGTAGGGGACAGATGGGTTAGTAACTGAGGGGGGATAAAATAAAGTTATTCATTTACAAACGCAGTCAGTCGCGGGTTTGATGCGAGATATTTGTCTAAGCGGAGTTTAAATGAATCAACGGTGCTGCAGTCTATAACGTCTCGGGGAAGCCCATTCCACAAGTTGACAACTCGATTGAAGAAGAAATTCTTAGATTCGTGTGAGTTAAAAGATTTACCAATAATTTTGCAACCGTTTCCCCGCGTGTAATTCGATTGGTCGATAGTGAAGTACTTACTACAGTTCATATTGTCGATGCCTTTGATGATTTTGAACACTTGAATTAAGTCACCTCTTAATCTGCGCTGGGTTAAAGGAAATAGATTTAATTCTCTAAGACGCTCTTCGTATGGTTTGTTCTTTAGGCTAGGCATCATTTTGGCAACTCTACGTTGAACTCGTTCTAGCTTGTTTATATCTTTTTGGTAATAAGGGCACCAGGATTGAACACAGTATTCCAGAAGAGGGCGGACTAAGGAATTGTAAAGGGTTAGGATAACTTCTTTGGATTTATGCTCAAATGACCTGCCTATAAAGCCAATTATTTTGTTTGCCTTCTTAACAACTTCTGAACATTGTTGACTCGGTTTTAGGTTACTTGATATTGTTACTCCCAGATCGGTTTCTCTGTTTACATTCTTAAGCTGAGTGCCATTCATCGAATAGTTTGCTTTCTCATTTATGTATCCGATATGTAATACTTTACATTTATCCGCATTGAAACTCATTTGCTAAATTTGGGCCCAACATGACAATTTATCTAGATTGTGTTGCATATCGTCAACTTGTTCTTTTGAGAGTACGCTATTTGCAATTTTTGTATCGTCAGCAAATTTTGAGATTGTACAGGTGAGACCCTCATCTATGTCGTTGATGTAAATTAGAAAGAGAATTGGTCCTAGTACCGATCCCTGGGGTACCCCGCTACTTACATTGGTCCATTTAGATGCCTTACCGTTTATGACTACTCTTTGCTTTCTGTCACTGAGCCAATTTTCTATCCATTTCAACACACCGTCTTGTATTCCATGCGCTTTTAGTTTTAGCAGTAAACGTTTGTGGGGAACTTTGTCAAAGGCCTTTTGAAAATCAAGGTATATAATATCTACAGCTTTACTCTCATCGTAGAGGTTGAGGATATCGTGGAAGAAGTCTAAGAGGTTTGTTAAACAGGAACGTTTTTTACGAAAGCCGTGTTGAGTATCTTTAAGTAAGTTATTTGCCTCCAAGTGATTTACGAGTCTGTCTCTTATGACCGTTTCTAACATTTTACATACAATTGAGGTTAAGCTAATTGGACGATAGTTACTGGGTAGGGTTTTGCTGCCTTTTTTTAATATCGGTGTTACATTGGCTAGCTTCCACTGATCAGGCATAGTCCCAGACTGAAAGGATTCATTGAATAGCAATGTCAGTGGTTTGGAGAGCTCATCCTTAGCTTCCTTTAGAACTCTAGGCGAGATTGTATCAGGTCCAGGCGAAACAGTCCACACACAGTGTGTGTGTGAGAGTGAGAGAGTGAGAGTGAGAGAAAGGGTGAGAGAGAGAAAGAAAAGGAGAAAGAGAGAGAGAGTGAGAGAAAGAGTGAGAGAGAGAAAGAAAATGAGAGAGAGAGAGAGAGAGACAGAGAGAGAGAGAGTGAGAGTGAGAGAGAGGGGGGGGGGGAGTGAGAGTGAGAGTGATTTACATACTATTAAATATATACACAGACTGCACAGAAATTGCGGCCCCTACTCGGCAATCCTGACTAAATTCTAACAAATTTGCTGCTAAGTGGAGGGTAAGAACAGCAACGCAGAAGGCTCTCTCCCTACCCACCACTCCCTATGACCCATTTGTACCGGGGGAAAAAAAATACTAATGATACTTGATTTTGATTATATGTTTTGTTTATTTATTTATTTATTTATTTGTTTTATATTACCTCGACCTCCTCATAATGAATGTCTAGATTCCTTTTGGATGCATCGATTGTATTACATTGCACCACTTTCCCCGGCAATGTGTTCCACTCGTTGACTACACTGTAGGTGAAAAAATGCTTTGTGACATCGAGTTTCGCCCTCCTGATATTTAATCCCGTTTTTTCAAGTTGATGAAATATTTTTATTGTGCACGGTGACTCAGCATCAATGTTATCACAGCCCTTCAATATTTTGCAACACTCGATTAATTGTATGTGTGTGTGTGTGTGTGTGTGTGTGTGTGTGTGTGTGTGTGTGTGTGTGTGTGTGTGTGTTATCGCCCTCACTAAGTGTATACAGTATATGATTACGCTGTGAGGGTACATACTCAACAATGATTACGCTGTGAGGGTACATACTCAACAATGATTACGCTGTGAGGGTACATACTCAACAATGATTACGCTGTGAGGGTACATACTCAACAATGATTACGCTGTGAGGGTACATACTCAACAATGATTACGCTGTGAGGGTACATACTCAACAATGATTACGCTGTGAGGGTACATACTCAACAATGATTACGCTGTGAGGGTACATACTCAACAATGATTACGCTGTGAGGGTACATACTCAACAATGATTACGCTGTGAGGGTACATACTCAACAATGATTACGCTGTGAGGGTACACACTCAACAATGATTACGCTGTGAGGGTACATACTCAACAATGATTACGCTGTGAGGGTACATACTCAACAATGATTACGCTGTGAGGGTACATACTCAACAATGATTACGCTGTGAGGGTACATACTCAACAATGATTACGCTGTGAGGGTACATACTCAACAATGATTACGCTGTGAGGGTACACACTCAACAATGATTACGCTGTGAGGGTACATACTCAACAATGATTACGCTGTGAGGGTACATACTCAACAATGCATACAGAAAAAGAATAAGTGAGATACTGTACATAGATTTACATAGATCCACTGGCCACTTAAGACCTCACGATCCCAGCGAGGTATATATATATATATATATATATATATATATATATATATATATATATATATATATATATATATATATATGAGAGAGAGAATTGATATACACACAGATATACAGTAAAGAAGAAAGATTCGTTCACCACAGCTAGCAAACACACACACACACACACACACACACACACACACTGATTGCATGTAGTTCAGACCATGCACTTATTTAAGGGGGTGCTATTCGCTTTTTCTGGACCCCTTTCTCCTTCATGTTTAGCATATTAGTATAGAGATTTTAAGACGTTCGTTACATTAGTTTGGCGATTTTGAGACCTTTTGCCCCATTTCCTTGTCAATAATAAGACCTTTCGTGCCATTTAGGTGTTGATTATTTTCCTGGCGAGCGATAGCGAGCCTGTAATTTTAGAGGGAACCAGCCTTCGGTCGTGACATTTTTCTACCGAAAAATGTACAAATTTATCTTGACAGGGGATCTAGGGGGTGTTTCTTTAAGCTTGATGGAGGTTTAGTGAGGAAACTCAAAAATAAATATATATATATAAGAATACATAGACCAAAAAATAAGCACTACCCCCTCGAAGGTTACACACACACACACACACACACACACACACACACACACACACACACACACTGGTTCTACTGTATGTAGTTGAGATCATGCACTTACTTAAGGGGAGGTTTCTAGTTTGTTTCCTACTCCTCCAGCAATCTTAAAATTTCACCCCCTTGACCCTCTTTCAAGATAAATTTGTACATTTTTCGGTAGAAAAATGTCCCGGCCGAAGGCCGATTATTCTTAAATTACAGGCTCGCTATCGCTCGCCAGGATAAAATCGACACGTAAATGGCACGAAAGGTCTTAAAATTGACAGAATGGGGCGGAAATATCTTAAAAATCACCAAACTAATGGGGTCAAACGTCTTAAAATCTCAAAAGCAATGGGGCTAGACATGAGGGAGAAATGGGTCAAGAAAAAAGTCCCTCCAGTGGAATTCTCCCCTTAAAGGTTACATACACTACATTGCATGACCACCAGCTCTCGGGGTTGAGGCTCATGCACGCCGCGCACGCAACGCTATAATACACCAACACTGTAACTGCACGCAATAATTATGTAGAAGCGGTAATAACTCTCATGATACTGTATTCATTGGGTTGTAGCTATTAACCCTCTCACTACCGAGGATGTTTGTGGGTATCATTAATTCAACTATATTTAGGTGATTTGATGTAGGCTTGGGGAAGGATATATGCTAGCTAAAAGGAGTAATTGAGGTAGTCTTTAGCTTTTTAATGGGTAGACATCCTTCCTAAGCTGAATAAAATCGTCTAATAGTAGCCAAAATAAAGTGAAAAGGCCGTCGTCGGTACGGAAGGGGTTAATCAATGGTCTCTGGGTCTTTGGGTCTTCTCCTGGATGACCTAGATGTGTGTCAATGTGTATTTTGTGTGTGTGTGAATGTGTATTTTGTGTGGGTGTGTGTGTGTTCATTGTTTTCTGTTGGGTTGTTCCTATTCTGGCTCTGTCTTGAGTCGGCCACCCGCAGAAGAAAAAGGAAAAGTGGGGATTGGGCCAAGTATTTGGATGGATGGATTAAGGACAGGTTTCCACTTGAGGGATTTGTTTTCGAACTTCCTTCTCCCTCATGTTTAGCCCCACTGCTTTTGAGATTTTAAGACGTTTGCCCCATTAGTTTGGCGATTTTAATAACTTTAGCCCCATTTCTGTCAATTTTAAGACCTTTCGTGCCATTTAGGTGACGAATTTTTCCTGAATCGGCCTTCGGCCGGGACATTTTTCTACCGAAAAATGTACATATTTATCTTGAAAGGGGCTCAAGTGGGTGTAATCTTAAGCTTGAAGGATATCTAGGGACCAAACTAGAAACCTCCCCTTAACCCATGCAGTAACGGTGACATCCTTGTCATCATATTTTGGCAACTATACGACAAATTTCTTTCAGCTTTGGAAGGAAATCTAACACAAAAAAAAAGGCTTCAAATTATCTCCACCAGCATTTTAAACTACCACAGATCCTTCCTAAGCTGCATACTATCGTTTAAATATAGCTAGATTACAATATAACACTCGTCGCTGGTACACAAAGGGTTAAGGGGGGTCACCGATTTGTTTTATCTTTCTCTCCTTTTCTCTCTTTCCCTGGCTTGCATCCTTTCGGCCCCATTCAGCGCCAACTGTTTTAAGACGTTTATCCCCATCCAGGTGTCGATTTCTTCCTGGCGAGCGATAGCGAGCCAGCATTTCATGGAGAAATCCGGCTTCGCCGGAGAAATTTTTCTATCGAAAAATGTACAAATTTAGCTTGCTATCAAAAAAAAAATATACATATATGCTGGCTTGCTACCGCTCGCCAGGAAAATATTGACACCTAGAGGGGGATAAACGTCTTAATATTATTTTTATTAATCTCACCACCACACCCCCAATGAAATTAATTAAAGTATATATGATCCACCGGGATTCGAACCCGGGTTATCATACACATATTTTTGCCACCTTAACCATTACACCACCAGGACGGTTAAAGGTTTATGCACACGTCTACGACTTATTATCCATTCTCGAATACTGGATATTAATCTAATCATGTTCATATTCCCAACCGCACTATGGTAGCCTACTGTTTAAGTGAGAGGAAAGAATATTCATGGGGCACAGATCATATAGACCGGCCTCTCGAAGAAATATCCCTAAACCTACTAATAATATTATAAAACAGTAGGCTGAATAGGGCCAAATGGATACAAGCCAAAGAGAAAAAAAAGCGAGGTGGGCCCCCTTAATATTTCCCACCCATCTTGGAATGATAACCTACTGCAGCACACAACTGTTACCATCTTCCAGGCCTATCATATGTTTATCTTGCATGAAGGTTGGGCGTTTTCTGCCAGCCATAAGATGCTTTCATTATAACTTTTCTTTGCTACGTTTCTCTCTCTCTCGCTCTCTGGGTCTCGCTCTCGGTCTCGGTCTCGGTCTCTCTCTCTCTCTCTCTCTCTCTCTCTCTCTCTCTCTCTCTCTCTCTCTCTCTCTCTCCTGTAATGACGCATATGATTTACTATTATTATCCAATGCATCTAAGAAAGAACAGAACACTAGATACAAGCAAAAGGTATATGAGTATATTTAAATGTAAGTAACTTATTTCGGGACACTTAAATACTTACTAGTGAGACTCATTGCAAACAAGAAGTCTCCAGTTCGATTTTAAATACTAGTTTATGATGTTCTCAGCTGTACCCATAGTCCAATCCACTCATATGTTAATGACTCTACCTAACACTATTCAACTACCTTTCCACAGCCACCCTTCAAAACTCACGTGATTAGGCCATAGCAACACCTGTCTTCAGATCGATCAACTATTTCCAATTGGGGCAGAGATAACCTTGGTGTGGTCAATGATTCCAACACCCAGTTTCTCCATCTATTTACCTGACACAATCTTCGGCATGAATTTCCCTTACTCGTCAATAACACTCAAATCAACCTTTCGCCCTCTCTCAATTTCGTTGGTACATCTTATTGCCCTGACCTTTCTCGGAAAAAACATATTACCACTCTTGCTAAAACAGCTACCCAGAAGTTAGGTGTGCTCAACTGCCTCCGTGGGTTCCTTAGCTCCCACACAGCATCAAGTACTGTTCACATGTGTTGGGTGGTTCTATTCATACCGCACTTCTTCAAAGGGTAGAGTCAAAAGCATCTTTGTCTCGTTAACTCGCCTCCTCTTACTAATTCTCTACAATCTCTCTCTGAACGCCGCAATGATGCATCTCTCTCTCTCTCTCTCTCTCTCTCTCTCTCTCTCTCTCTCTCTTTCTCTCTCGCTCTCTCGCTCTCGCTCTCTCTCTCTCTCTCTCTCTCTCTCTCTCTCTCTTCGACCGCTAATGCAATAATTCACTGTTGTTAAGAGCTTTTTCAGTGTACACCTCCCGTAAGGAGAGTAGGTGGCACGCGCCTTGCATTACATTATTTTGCTCAACTCTATAACCCAAGAGTGAAATGATTTCCCCAGTTTTTCATCTACTCATCAAGTTAACTCTGGAACTCTTTCTCTAATCTTACGACTTAAACTGCTTGAAGCTCAATGTATCCAGACATTATGACTTTAACTTACACTGAATTTAGCATCCTGTCACTAAAATTTTGGGGAGGCACTCATTACAGGCAACTTTGTCTTGTGTCTCCTTCCTACACATTCTGTATCATCAATAGGATAATTTGTGTAAAACACTAGACATCGATGCAATTCGCTGATATTGTTGAGCTAATTTGTCACTGGTTATATTCTGTAGGGCCGTTCCAAGTAATAATTATTCCAGCAGTTGCATCAAGCCGCCATCAATATATGAACACTTCGTGGTCCATTTTCCATTATTATCAGTCAAAATTATCATAATTATTTTATAGTTAGTCAATACAGAGAAGAAGGTAATACTGATTTTGAGCACCTTTGACCATTTATACATAGTCAGACCAACAAATCTTTAAGCTAACTTTAACCCTTTCAGTACCGGTGCCGTCCTTGTAACATTATTATGGCTACTATCAGACTATTTAAATCAGTTTTGAAAAGGCCTCCAGCAATTAACAGGCTTCGTACTATATGACTAACCCTCTCTACCACATATTCTTCTTAAACTACATGATATCCTCTAAATATAGCAAAAATAATATTAAAAAGACGTCGCCGGTACATAAAGGGTTAAGTCTCAGCTGGACTAGTTATGGCTTCCTAGTATAGTGGCTATATATATAATATATATATATAGTATCGTGGCGGTGGTGGCTATTAGTAACGTAATAGGCTTAATAGTTTGATAAGGAAGGAGCCCGAGTTACTTAAGGGTATTTTTTTTTTTTTTTTTTTTTTACCCCCTTCTCCCTCATGTTTAGCCACAAAAATCACACAAAATCGTCTAAATATAGCAATAATAAAATAAAACAAAATACATCGCCGGTACAGAAGGAGTTAATAGTTAGAGATGTCCAAAGGCATCCTTGTATCTCAAATATAATGTCTAATATGATAGTCAGTGAGATTATGATATATGTGTATATGAGAATTTTTGGACTCGAATCTATCCTACGGAGAAAAAAATAAATAAAATATGTATGTATTGGTTATGACCGAAATTATATACATTCATATTATCACCAATCCACTAATTAACTTACAAATAAACCTAATTAATTAAATCAATTTAACTAATGGATACATGTGCCACTCCAAGGATTTACTGATAGTTTGTATATGAAGGAACCATAGTTGGATATTTGGTACTCATTTAGGAATGTTTACACATGACACAAACTTCTCTCATAAGTTCTTCAGAAGACCAGGAGAGGCTGGCCGTTTGTTTGGTCTATTAATTCATTTATTCATATATATTTTTAGTTTCCTCCCTAGACCTCCATCAAGCTTAGAAAAATATCCCCTAGACCCCCCTTCAAGATAAATGTGTACATTTTTCGGTAGAAAAAATTCCCGGCCGAAAGCCGGTTCCTCTTAAAATTGCAGGCTCGCTCTCGCTCGCCAGGAAATAATCGACACCTAAATGGCACGAAAGGTCTTAAAATTGACAACGAAAGGGGGTGAACGGTCTTAAAATTCCCAAACTAATGGGCCGAACGTCTTATAATCTCAAAACTAGTGGGGCTAATCATTAGGGAGAAAGGGGTCCAGAAAAACGGTCTGCCTCCCCTTAAGAAGAGAGTCTATAGGGGTTTTGCATGATTTGAAAACAAAGTGTTCTGCAATATATAATTTCATTTCTTATTTATTATTTGTTTTCTTCTATGTCATCTCCCTGGCTTCCACTTCAGGGTTTTGTAAATACTAACCATTTTCCGCCTCTCCTTGTAACTCTCTCTCTCACTCAAGGAACACACTCAAACCACACTCACGCATTGAACACACACACACACACACACACACACACATGTGCTCTATATATACTATATATATATATATAATTATATATATATATATATATATATATTATATATATTAGGTATATCTCACAAATACACGTGAGCTACTAAATGTTGTTTGGCTGGGTGAGAATTAAATGAAACCCGACTTGCGTGGGAATTTTGCTATTAAATTCCAGTATGGTATCCTGGAATATGGGTCCTACGACTTGCGTATGAAATGGAATACTTTCTCCAAGTAGAATTTCCCTTCTCCTTAATATAAATAGGAAAAGGTTATATATATATATATATATATACTGTATATATATAATATATATATATATATATATATATATATATATATATATAAAGAGAGAGTGAGAGAGTGAGTGAGTGAGAGCTAAAGAGAGATGTAATGAGTAGGGGCAGACCGATGTAATGAGTAGGGGCAGACCGATGTAATGAGTAGGGGCAGACCGATGTAATGAGTAGGGGCAGACCGATGTAATGAGTAGGGGCAGACCGATGTAATGAGTAGGGGCAGAGAGATGTAATGAGTAGGGGCAGAGAGATGTAATGAGTAGGGGCAGACCGATGTAATGAGTAGGGGCAGAGATATGTAATGAGTAGGGGCAGACCGATGTAATGAGTAGGGGCAGACCGATGTAATGAGTAGGGGCAGAGAGATGTAATGAGTAGGGGCAGAGAGATGTAATGAGTAGGGGCAGACCGATGTAATGAGTAGGGGCAGACCGACGTAATGAGTAGGGGCAGAGAGATGTAATGAGTAGGGGCAGACCGATGTAATGAGTAGGGGCAGAGATATGTAATGAGTAGGGGCAGACCGATGTAATGAGTAGGGGCAGACCGATGTAATGAGTAGGGGCAGAGAGATGTAATGAGTAGGGGCAGACCGATGTAATGAGTAGGGGCAGACCGATGTAATGAGTAGGGGCAGACCGATGTAATGAGTAGGGGCAGACCGATGTAATGAGTAGGGGCAGACCGGTGACAAATTATAAGAGATAAAAAGCCAGTGAGAAAAATGGCTATAGAAAAAACTGTGATCTGAAAGAAGGACAAATGAGAGAAAGAAGATGTCAGAGATAGATGAGTCGATAGATAGATATATAAATCAATATATATATATATACTGTATATAGATAGATATCGAAAGTATTTGAAAGCCTAAGTATTTTTCTATATTAAGGGGACAGTGGCTGTTTTTTTGGTCTATTAAATATGTTATTAATTTCCTCGCTAGACCTCCATC